>JBBHEA010000183.1:0-30923 GCA_038088235.1 Zacco platypus | reverse complement strand
GCTCCGCTGTTTTTATTGCTGATTGTCTGTTTTGTCTCTTCTCGTTTCCATACCTGCGTGGAACGGAGATTAAGCGGCTGATAACAAAGTTTGAAAATACATGTCAGGACGATCTAGCTCGTGACGTTCTTTACCCGGAATGGCAGTACACTTTGGCACTCATCTTGCCGAAATAGAAAACAACACGGAGCTGTTGATTTACAAAGACATGTCCGACGACTAACCTCTCACAACGTGAAGTTCGGAATACATGAACGCTGATAACATAGCGCTGGCAATTCATATCTTTGCCACTTTCTGACGTTGACGATTGGTGATGCCTCCTATTTCAAAACTTGGAGAAATGTCATTGCTTCATGTTTATGATCGCGAACTTGGAGCACACTCACTGCCTGTGAGTTACGCTGCTATGATATTACCTTTCTTCTTATCATTATCAGTGCTGGCTTTACCATTCTATCTTTTTGGGCTGTTTGTGGATACTTTGATATCTGTTCATTTTCCAATCAGATCGCTACGCTATTTTACTTGACAGTTCATGCTTCTCATGCAGCATTTTTTATTGCTGTAACTTGCTGATCTTGCCCCCGTGACATGTTCTCACTCATTGAGAAATGAACATTATTATTATTATACATTATTCAATTGGCTTAGGGACATTAGAGCAGGAGGAATAAGATTTAATAAACCTCAAAGCGCCAGAGTACTGCTGATTTATTTTGCAATGAGGAGGCAAACCAAGGATGCCTGATCGTGAGTGCAAGTGATTCAAAGATACAGGCGAATTGATCATACCTTGTTTAGTTGTTGATCGTTTTGAGGCAGCAAATGATCTCATTTTTTTCGTTGCAGATGTAGTATCAGTTTTTCAGTTTTTAAGCTAGAAGCGGCATTTAAAGGAGAATCAGCATTATCCTGATCACTGCACATAACATGATTACACATGTGCTAGGATGTGGTATGATCAGACACATCTGAGTCTACAACAATATTTCGATAAATTGGCTCGATAGAAATGCATGTGAGCAAAGGCACAGTTTCTAATCCATCATGTCCGTTTTTGTTGTGAAGACTCTTGGGGCAGCAGGGTCAATAGAATTAACCCGAGGCAGAGAGGACGTTTTGGAGTGACTCAAAGATTGACACCTGAAAGGAGGAGAAGCTTTAACTTTAGATAATTTCAGTGAAAGATCGGTATTAAAGCTGGAGTTCGAAGCATCCGTTCTTTTTTTAAATTGACGCTAAGACAGGGTCTGGTTGTTTTGTGTAGTTTGCGTTGCATTGGAGTGCGCGCAAGGCTAACTCTAGCATTGGTCAGCTTTGGGGTGTGCACATAAACAACTGTGATGTTCAAGAACGACGCGGGGGCAAAGTTCATGAGAGAATTCTAGCAGAAGTAGAAAACTGGTGACTGGATTAATTTTACGTAAATGAACAGCGCGGCATGGTGTGTCTTCTAGTCCGCTCAGCTGGATAATAGCCTGTTCAGCTTTCTTTGAAAGGAACTTATAGGGAACATTGTAGATCAAAATTTAGTGGGTGCATTTGAGCCTCGTGAACACTTCGGTCGAAAGTGTATCAATGAGACTAGTTGATTTAAGAAGGCAAACGGCATCTGCATTTTTCGATGGAGTAAGAAAAGGGATAAGAGAAGAAAGTGGTGACAATAAGGCCTGGAGTTCTAGAGTCTTGGATTTCAAATCCGCCACTTCCTTTTTAGTAATAATAAAATTAATAATAATTAATTTCTTGAAACTCAGGGAATTACTCAAGGGTTCTAAAAATATCGCTAAGACTAACGCCGCAATCCCTGGTGTGAGCCAGAAGGGATTTTGGGGAGCAGAGTGACCGTTTGCGGCGTAACTTGGTACAGTTTGGATAAGCTGCTTTACGGAAGGCAACTCGGGCGATGGGAGAATTATGTAAATAAGAGGTTGGAGGCTCAACACAATTGTCACTAGGTGATGGTATAGTCGTAATAATGCGGAAAATTTGTTATTTATGAAAAATACTCTGTTTTAAACACTAGAGAAGTTTGAAAATAGCTGTGACCTGAAAAACCAAGATCCTAACGTACAAAAGAGGAACACCACTTAACCTTCAGAATTTGAAGTTGTAACACTGTAAAACATAAGATGTTAGTCTCAGAACGGTAGAGAACTCGTGAAGTAATTCCTTGAATAAAGATGGGAGGGTCGGTGTGATGACGCGAATAGCATGAGTATCCGATAGGTGTGTCCCGAGACATGTAGCCTGGTGATACCGTCAACTAGTTGTTTCTCGGATAAATCAACGTCTGAACGAAAGTTTGTGATAAAAATCAGCTCCGAAGATGGCCACTTCTACGTCCGCCACAATTAAAATCCACCGAAAGGTGCGTCGGAGACCAAAATCAAGTGTGAGGGAGTGTCGGCCCAAAAGTGGGAATTTTCGTACCATTTGAAGCCTGTAGCGTTGTCGCAGATGTATTCCTCCGTTACATGGGAAACGGGGAAACAACGCTGACTTCAGCGTTTGTGTCCACAAGGAAGCATTGCTTGATTGATTTGTCTACGACGTAGAATAAGCTACTGTTGGTAGGGCCGGAAACAGCTGTCGCCATTAATAATAATAATAATAATGTTTTTTCTCGATGAACGAGAACATGCCACAAGAGCGAGATCATTTGTTAGCAGCAATAAAATGCGCAGGCTAAGGAAGATAAACTTAGATACACTTAGATAGAAACAATAAATTGAAAAGATGCAACCTTAACAATATGGAAACGTCAAAATGTAATAGTGTAGACGCTGAAAACGTCAGAAAAAAAGTGCAAGGCAGCTGTAAACAATGGTTCCAGACAGCCAAGAATGCGTAAATAAATAGTTAAGGTCCTGTAACCTGATGAAATAGAGATACATGTAGATTTCTCCAGCGTCTTTGGGTTACCGGTGCAGATAGTGCGAGCTGCCTGTAGAAGGAGGCTAGAAAAGAGTTTTCTGTGGGGTCGAAAACGGACTATATACGGTAACAGAATTAGAGAGGTCTTATCAATCAAACTGCGTCCAAATGTAAATCTAATCTAATAGTCCTAATTCAATCCTCGAGTGTGTTCCAGCGGTGATTACAGTGGAATTACCAGTTCGAGCAGACTGTGTGTCCAGATGTAGAGAGCGTATTCAAAATTCAGAATCCAGAAGCGTGATCTATACTGTTTTCGTCATTGAACATACAAGTCGGCCAAAAACCTAATCCAGCCAAGGCCCGTGGCCTTGACGGTCTGTTCGGCTTATAGGTGTTCTGAGATCTTCATGGTGGAGTAAAAAGTGCAGCAAGGTTTACAGTTCTTCGCTGAAGAACCAAACTTTTGATGATAACGACCAATACGTATCGATTGTCTGCTTGATGAGAACGCTGAAGTGCGAGATCGAGATCGTGAACTGCGATGTTTCCAGAAGCGTTTATGCAGAGCGTTTCCAAACGAAACGTAGAAAACTCCTGGCGTAGTTTGGCCAGTTCGTATTGCAGATGGTTGTTTGTAGTGACAAGTTGAAGAGTGTTACTATGCGCTCTCGGACCATACGCTTCGTGCACTTAATCTGCTAGATGTGCAAGTGTTTCTAATGGGCTATCTTTGCTAACAACTGCAAGAACAGTACGCATGTTTATGAGAGATTTTGCAACCGTAACCCTCTGAGAATAGATTTGTTAGAAGAGCGTTTACTCATCAAGTGAGTCATGTAACGCAGCAGTTGAAATGAGGTTCTGTTTCTCATTTGAACACCGGACAACAAGGTCCCTAAGTTGTGTTCATCACTGGCAGCGGTGCGTGCGATATGGGCCTCCTTAAGGGTTGTGTAAGGGTCTGTTGTTGCGCGAATGTACACAATATCGGCGACCTCTGCTACGACACTCAGGGAAATGTGCGCTAACAATTGACTATACATAGTTTTCTTAGAAGTCACACGCCTGCAATCAAAAATCGCTATGACTTGGGCGAACCATAATCTCGGATTACTGATATTGTATGTAGGTAGTATAATCACCATCTCCGATTCGTTTTCTAGCATGGTATTCGGAGATTGAGTTATCTCAGAAATATTGAAAACACAATAAGCGTAAAAATATTAGAGAGTCAATGGCAGTAGGAAAAAATATTTGGCCCACCAATTTATAGTGGATTAGAGGACGTATATCTACAGTATAATATGAGTGAAGTGACTCGCAGTAGCGTGTCATAGAATTCCGAATAAATTCCCAATTACTCCACTACAATCTACGTTTCCCGGCAAACAATTAGGGCGTACAAGATGTGTACGTTGATTATTAGCAATAGGTTCACGCAGCTGCTCTTAATTGCCGCTAGCGTCAGACAGAAGACGGACGCTAGTACGTTTGATATGTGTATTGATTGAAAATTAATATGTTCACAAACAACGCGCTGCATTTGCTAGCCCACTCAAACAAGTGTAATCAATCTTTTCAAACTAATAAAGGTACATAAAAGTCGATATAATCAAAAGATTTATGTACAAAAGTATATCCACCACAGGTAAATGCAAAATTTTAAAATAGTGGAATCAACGAATCTTGCATAAAGTTTCAGTTTTTTGCCTGTTCGTGTTTGAGGTGTTGCTGGTGCAGATGATTGAACATGAGTGTGGATGAGTGACGTGTGGCGTGTGCATGTTCTGTTTGGAATGTATGTTGTATGAACATTGCTCCGGTAGTTCTTAGGAATCGACTTTAGGATCCTTTAGACGATGAACAGAGACACTTACTCTAATGTTCTTACGATCCAGAATGAAGTATCTGTCTCTGCGTTCGATAACCTAAAAAGGACCTTCGTAGGATGGTTGTAATGGATGTACGCTACGTTTGTCTTGAAGGGGATGGTCGCAGAATTTGTATTTATGTTTTTAGACGCAAGACATAAGAGGAGAGGTCAATTTCACCAGTTGTTCTGGAATCAGTACACATTTTACCCGGGCAATCGAAGAGATTTTCTAAATACAAGTTCGGCTGAGGTATAACCAATATCTTCCCAAATCGTATTGCGTATGCCAAGCAAAACGACGAGTAGATGTTCACTCCGATTTTGTGTTCCGGACCGTGCATTATACAAGGTTTCAGTTGACGGTTAAGCCGCTCAACATGTCTGTTGCATGCTGGGTGATAAGCCGCCTGGTTGGATGAAATGACTCTTGAAGTGATGGATATGGATAATCAGTCGATCTGGGATGTTCCGACATGTTCATCTTCCAGATTTTTGATTGATTTTCGTAACCACCGAAAACGTCCGATTTTCATGGTGATATGGAGCCAGAGCGGGGAGGATTGGTGACAACAGAGTTGTAGATTTACGTGCCACGGACGATTGTTGCTCATGGCAGTGGGGTTATAGGGATAGAGAATAGTTGAAAGTGATCAGAGTGGTTGAAAAATGTGCGGTGATTGGAATACATATTTAAGTTAAAATGGCGAACTGGAAATGCGACACTACGTATCATAGATCAAGTAACCATACATTCAGTGTATAATAAGACAACTGAAATAAACAGTCGCAAGCGTGACATGAGGCATAGGGTTAAATCGTAGCGGGAGGCAATTGCCTCGTAGCACTACGAAGTATGCTGCGTCAAAGAAAACAGTTGGACAAAAACTATTGAACAGCATAATACTTTTACTGATGTACTACTAATAGTGTTCCTATAATGTTTCCGGTAGCTTAGGAAACCTCAACATAAACTAGAGAACCATAAATTTAATCGTTCTTTGTTTTTTTTCCGTTCAGTGTCAGGTTGGTGACACTGATGCAGTGAGTGATTACCAATAACATATAAGGACGCATAGGGTAGCTTCAAATAGACGAAGGTGGAGGCTAACTTATATTCACTCGGATATACTTGAGGACATAGTACTCCTGGAAATGCATATGGAGAGTAGTAAAATGTTTAGCAAAATGAGGTGCCTTCTGAAGATTTCATTCGGCAATCTAAGCTCAAGCTGATTGTGGAGCAAACTTAGAATGTTGCCCATAGTACTCAAAAGTATGCCACGTCAGAGTGAAAAGTTGAGCAAAAAAACGAGTGAGCAGCATAATACTACTTATAATCTACTAAAAGTGTTCTTATGTTCCGGTAGCTTAGGTAGCGTGAACATAAACTAGGAAACCACGAAGTACATCGATGAACAATCGGTTTTTGTTGTTTCCGTTTTTTCTGTTTTTTTTGTGTGTGTGATCTGTGTCAGCTTGATGACACCAGATGCACTGTGTGAAGACCAATAATAAATAAAAACGCACAGAGTAGCTTCAATAAGGTCCAGGGTATAAGGTTAACTGATATTAACTCGGATCTACTTGTGGAGATAATAATCCAAGAAATGCATATGAAGAGTAGTAAAACGTTTAGCAAAATAAGGTGCATTCTGATCCCTAATTCAGCAAGTTAGGGCTCAAGCTGATTGTGGAGCAAACTTAGAATGATACTGCAAACATGATAGTATATGTAGTGAAGAAAAACACAGTCAATTCTGTTTATATCTAGCAGAAGTGTAGCGATGGGTGTCCGTGCAAAGGATTTGCACAGGAGTTTGTCCGCACTCCAAGTGTTCCATAAAGAGTGAATCATGGGCCTGGGAATTACCAGAAGTTAGACTTTTGCAAATTCATTCAGGTCACTATTCAAACATTTCGTGGCCAAGCTCATATAGTGCATCTGTGGAGAGCTGAGTTTTATGCAGTTGTTCTACGGTGCGAATCGACAAAAAGTTATTTAGCAATTTACTGGACAACCGCCGATTAGAAGTCGAGCGAATGGATTCTGGGAGTTTATTCCATATTCAAGAGTAGAAGAGGAGGAAAGATTTGTGTCTAAACGACGTACGGGATACCTTACAAGTCAATTTAAAGTTAGAATTCTTTGTTTTGTAGGTAGGACAGGCTAGTGACGGGCGAACATTGGCCGTGTGGGTCTGATCGTAGATCAGTCCATGTAGAAATATTAAGTTGAGTTTCAGTCGACGCATCACAGTGGATGAAGGCTAAATTGTTCACAGCGTGAACGATAGTTTAGTGTGGAACCTTTGGGTGTTAGCCTTTCAGTGAACATGCGTTGGATACCTTCGATAGAATGTCTTTCATGCTCTGAGTAAAGTGAAAAAACCATGGGGCAATATTCCAAAATAGGTCTAACGCGTTGCTTGAAGAGTGCAAGCTTAGCTTCCTAGAGGTGGAAGGAATGCAGTTGCTAAGTTTGCGCGCCTTAGCTATCTGATATTGGGCCTGTTGTGAAAAGCTGAAAGAGCATGAGTACCGTAGGCTCAAGTCACGCACATCTGATGAAGCACAGAGTTGTGAATTACTGAGAATGAAAGGTTGTATATTATCTGGGCATCGGAAGGTAAGAACGAGGCTTTTATCAGTTGAAAAACTAAGCCAGGAGTTGGAAGACCAGGTCGAGAGTTGGTCTACGATCTAATTGAATCCCTTTCATTGCAGAGGCCAGGTCTTTCCGAAAAAACCTGTATGCAATTTTCACATCATCTGCAAACAGAAAGGGTTTTCCATGTTTGATGTGTGAGAGATCGTCATTGATAAAGAGAAGAAAAAGGGTAGGCCCAAGTACACTTCCCTGTACCACGCCGCCTTTGATTGGAGCTGGTGAGGATGTGCATCCAGAGACTCTAGTGACTTGGTCACGATCAGAGAAATATGATGTAAACCAACTGAGAAGTGTTTCGGCAACCCCAGCGCCAGCTAAACTTCGCAATAGAGCAGCGTGCGAGACGCTGTCAAAAGCTTTACTGATGTCAAGGTAAATGAGGATTACACATGTACTTGCGTCATATGCGGAGGAAATCAAGTCAAAGAAATCTGTTTGGCACGTGGCTGTTGAGCGTCGGATAGGAAGCCATGCTGTTTATCACTTATCAGGCTTTGAGCGAGTAGATGTTTTGTGAGATGTGGCTTGATGATGCGTTCCAGCATTCTTGATAACATACTAGTGTGATGTATGCCACGGTAGCTGTTAGGAGCTGTAGATGGGCCTGATTTATATATCGGAGACACGATGGAACGCTTCCATTGCCTGAAGACTATCCCTTGCGTCAGCCATGTAAAGAGTAGCTGATAAAGAAGTACAGTAATATCAGTCCCACCTTGAATTAAGATGGTTGATGGAAGGCCATCAGGTCCTGGAGCAGTAGATGTCTTAACCAGTCTCAGCTGGGAACTGATATCACTTAGGCATATTGGGATGGTCGTAAGAGGAGATTTGACTGTGTTGAGGTAGTCAGTTGCCATAAGCTTTGGTGAGGTGCGGAAGGAAGGAGTTGTTGAGCACAAGGGTTCTGTTGATGAAGTGTAGCAACTAGCGAAGAAAGAATTTAAGGATTCGCAAATAGCGGCTGGCTTGTTACTGAGCGTACCGTCAGCCAATATGAGCAAGCTGATGCATTCAGCGTTACGAGAATTTCGTCTACGCATTAAATTACTTAGTAGTTTAGAGTTTTGGGGTTGAGCCAGAAATGTCATTTCTTGACGCACTTCTCGGTAGTGACGCTGGGTGGATATATTCGATGAAATGCGTTGTAAGGTTAACAACAGACCAAAATATTTCGTTCTCTATGTATTCTGAACGTGTCTTAGACAATGCAAGCAGTAATTTTTGTGTGTTACAATCAACGTTAGGTGGCCTGGGATGCGATTTGTGCGTTGGGGACACAGATTGTAGTAGGTGGAGCAAAGTAGCGTAGAGGAAGTTAGCTGATGGTTGAACGTCATGTGACAAGAAATATTCAGCCTAATCAGTGAGTCTAACAAGGGACGAAAAGGCATCTAGGACAGTTTGGGTGAGGTTAAAGAAAGTGCGTGGTTCTCTAGGCAACAGAGTCCGGACGGTATTATTGCTGCATAAGGCGACATTGTGGTCACTACCCGGGAATACGGACTGACATCAGTGGTGGATTATAGATCACCATTGGTGAAAACAAGGTCCAGATTGCTAAATGCTCTCGTTGGGTGTAGTATGTTCTGCGTCCAGCCGTCCTGGTTCGGTTTCGCGAAGAATGAGGTATAACTCTGTGGACCACTAAGGTTACACCACGAAATATCTGATAAATTGAAATCACAAACGATGAGTTTTTGTGAGTGTGGTAATGCACTCACTTTTGAGAATAAGTTTGTAAGAAAATTCGCAGGTTTATGAGTGTTTGGGGGTAGGTAATTGCATCCCACTAGCAATGACTGGTTTGTGTGTTTTATGTGAACACAAACCAACTCAGTGGAACCTCCTTCAAGTGGATCTTTGAGGAGTGATGCACATATCTCTGACTTGCTATATATGAAACACCCGCCACCTGATTTTATCAGGCTGTCAGCACGGTGAACGTCGTAACCAGGTAGAGCAATTGCCAAGTCGCTAATGGAATGCGAAAGCCCGGATTCAGTTATGCATATAGAAGATGGTCTAACAGTGGCGCACAAGATGTGGAGGGAATGTAGCTTAGGAGTTATGGGACTACTATTAATTAAAATCAATGTTGTATGTCCAGTATTGCGTATACCTTTCATGCAAAAAGTAATCAATGACTCTAAACCATTCTCCAGGCTTTTTGGAGATAGAAGGTGGGCTGGAGATATCACTATTGGTAAACTATTGGCATTTAGCTCTGATTCCATTGAATACGGTTGTGGATTGTCAAGGTTAGAGCAAACAGAAGAGAAGTACCTCGAGGGGTGCAAAGGAGCAGGATGATACTTTGAGTGATCCGGTGTTGAAGCTGAGCTAGTGAGAAAGCTTTGTTCTGCAAACCATGTTTCTGCATTGTTAGGACTAGGAGTAGGAGAAGTGCTGTGAAGAGAGAAAGCGTTGCTGACGTCAAGCTATGAGTATTAAGGTCCCCTATTTGACAAGACTGTGAGAGGGTCTGAGTCGAAGCAGTATGAATAAACATACTTCGATCTACATGCCGTTTGTCAAATTGTGCACAGTTGCGTAAGGAAAGGAAGGAATGTTAAGAGAAAACAAACGGCTGCTGACTTCAAGCTGTTGATATCTTGAGATCCCAGATTGGGTATTATTGAATGTGAATAGTTTGGGGGTGGTTGGGCCTGAGTAGGTGGATAGCGAAAAAGAAAAGTAATTGTTCAGTCGCAATGAACTATTTTGATAGGAAACGGATGGAACGCTTTGGCTATCCGTTTGGAAGGGTTTTGGATAAGAAGAAAAGTAGCTGTGTTGCTTGCGTGGAAGCCTATGCGAACTAGTTTGGCTCGTGGAGATACACGAGGAAGGGAAAGGTTACTAGTTGGCGGCGCCCAATGCGGTGGGATATTGAGGTGTTGATGAGAAGCGGTCCGCTTAGACTCAAGATGGGTGAGAGGAGGAGGTTGTTTCAAGGGATTGAATAGAGAGTGGGACTTTGAACTATTCACCGTGGTTTCATAAGTCATAGATAGCCTAGATTTATATAAATTCCATTCTTGTATGAGGGTAAGGAACGTAGTTCTTTTTGGTTCACATTTCTCGGAGATTATCCTAGTAATGAAGTTGCCCTCCCTTGTTTAGAAGTTAAAAATTTCCGATCGACGGTGTTATTACCTGTATTTCTGAGTTGTGTTGTATGTTCTTTTAGTATTACCGTCTCGTCGAGGTCAACTGAGTCAGTATTTAGCTCTGGTGAATGACTTAAACAGACGCGCTCAGGGTTAGTTATGAACTGGGATGCGACGCCAGTGGCATTTGTAATGTTCGTAGCACATGTAGAGATGCATGTTGTTGAACTACTATTAACATCTACCACGGTAACAGGCACAACAGAGTTTTGATTGCTGCTCTTTATGGAATTGCCGTGGATATCAAGATCAACTATGTGAGCTACTGCCTTTGGTTGGGAGGTGGACGATGCGCAAATACCATTATCACTGTAATCAGCCGAGGCCATGGCTATTTCACGCTGCAGTCGTGAGCGCGCTGGGCATGCTCTGGCATTTTCCAGGTTCAGGTGGTTCACAAGCATGCGTTTACGAGCAAGCAGTTCAGTGGCTGCCGTCGCGTGTTCAAATTCGAGAAGAAGGGGCCAGCAGGTTTTTCGAGATATTTTACGCAACCGAACTCACCTGTTTATTATGCTTTTCATATTACATACATTAAGAACCGCTGTGGCAGCTTTCATGGCCGGAAGTTTGTCCGGCACATTATATATAACTACTTGTTTCTCACACTGAAGCCTGTTATCAATTTCAGAAGAGAGGGTGTCTTTAAATTTGCAGCTTCGAGAAGAGCATTTTGAGTTGAATGGGGTTGGTTCGAGAGAAGAGGGACAAGAGGCAGAAGTGGGTTGGTGAATTTTTAAGTAATTCAAGTTTGGCCTTTGTTGCATTTAGTTCTTTTCTGACCTGTGACAATTCTGTTTAGAATAGCATAACTTCAGGTGTTTTAGGCGAAAGTATGTTATGTAACGGTATATAACACAGTTTTTTAGAACACCACTAGGACTGTGGAGAAGAGTGTAGACGCTTCACACTCTTTTTGGTAGTGCGATTTTCCGGGGTTTTATCATCTACTTGAGATTCACGGTTTGGACGTGAGGTACTAGGAATTGCGGGCTTTGAATGAACTCATTTTTGAGAGTTTGGATGAGTCATGATCTGGTGTTAAAATAGCTACGGTAATAACGTATAATATGGTGTATACGAGGTTCAGAGTAAAAACGGTGGTTTGCAAAACTAATAAATCAGGAAGAATTGATATTTGATCACCTAACCTTGAGATTTCAAACCGGAGCAGCATATTGGTATATACATAAAAATAGGGTGCATTACCTTTTCTGGGGTGGCTGTCAGAAAGGACAAGCTAGCTGCGTACACATTCAAAGTGGATAGAGAGCACAAGATTTATAGATTTATAGATATCAGCTTGTAAGACAAAATGAAAACTGTTAATCACGAAATTCCTTGTAACCAGAACGAACTGTATCCGGATGTGTCCGACAGTATTTAAGGGTAACAATCAAAAAGGTTTTAAGGTCACCATGAGTATGCAGTCTTTAAGCCGTAATTATATGCCTGCTATCATTATGCAAACCAAATAGACAGATTCAATATCAACATGCATATACCGTGAACGTTGCTCGGAGTACAGCGCAATAATAGTTATCCAAACCACCAGAAGTGTTAAAGTTCGAGAAAATGGTAGGTTGAGACATTCAGCATGCACTGATAGATAAGCAACAGAGTGAGATTGCAAAGAGAGGTAGAATGAAGTGATGGGAAAGAGTAACAGCTTTTCTATAGGTATAGCATCGATGATGTACGTCCTGAAAGCAGCATAGCTAAACAAGGGCAATACGCCTTACGCTCATGCATACTGCATGCAGCCACAAGACATCACCAGGTAGGCACCGTAAGGTTCAGGGCATACCACAAAACAAGAAATCGACACTTCTCCATGGGAAGCGTAAAACACCGATTTCTTCAGCTATCTATGTTTTTATTATTGTTTTTTATATTATTCTTTACATAATTTTTTTAAAATATATATCACCTCAAAATTGTTGAAGTACCAACATAGGCCTTGGCCTAACCGTGTAAGGGTACCCGTATGCACCACCCAAGCATGATTCGAGGCGTAACAAAGATAATATTATCAATAATAATATTTATTTCCCACATGGGGAACAGGCCTAATTGGCATGATCATGTTTTGCAGAAGTGGAATATTCTGGAACAGAAATGTTTGCAACTGTTTAATAATAATAATAATTTACTTCTCACTGAATTGAGACACACGCATGAAATGCATGATCAAAGTTTTTTACAGGGAAAGTTCGAAAATAGTAAGAAACCATAAATCCACAATCAATGAATAGTGGAAATGGTATATTGAACTTTTTTCACAAAAGACACTCGGGTGGTTAACGCTGGAATTCACAGTCAGGGCGCATTTGGTCATATCAAGTTCAGTTGAACTTGGTGAAGAGCAGATGCAGTAAAAACAGCTTACGTATTTTTGGCGGGAATTTGAATTGCGTAAAAGGGATCAGCCTGGGAATCATTCATCTTTCAGACATTTTCATGGGCGGACCCAAGAACCGTCAACGGCTTGGTGTATTGGAGATCGAGTATATGGTATTGATAGCAGACGGTATGGAGCTCATACACGAAAACAGTACAGCTTATACCAAACAAACCAGTAACAACTAACCAAGACTCATGTGCTTGCATGGCTGTGTCAAGTAGGCTGACAGAGCTACAAGAACCATTGGCAGTATGTCACGAGTAAATTAATGAAGCAATTCAGGAATGAAACACCAAGGTGGTTACAAATAGTAGGAAACTGAAAATTTTCATTGGGATGAGAGATCAGGTAAAGCTTATAATAAAGAAGAGTACGCCGAAACAACAAAGCGAGGTACAATCATGTAAGCTAGCAATCGCCATGGAACTGTAGAAACTGTTATCCACGTAGCTGAATTCCTGATGCTTCAGTTTTTCTTGTTGACAAGAAGAGTTGCGTTCCAATACAGGCTAGACTCAGACAGCATCCCCATGACAGATCTTCTGGGCTAATATGCGCCAACACTATCTTTTAGGAGTACCAGGACGGGAAAGTAGTTTCAATGGTAATAATCTGTTACTCATGATTATTAGTGACAGATCATATCCTAAATGGACCTTGCTAAAACAACTGATCCAATGGTAGCTGCGCTTTAATCAAGGAAATAGTAGTTTCAATAGTTAAAAATATTTTCAACTGGTGCTTCAATGAATGGTAATCGCTAATACCTCGGGAAGTGACATGGCAAGCGATTCTAAGTACCGGAATATAGGGTTAAACAGGAGTATGAATGGAAAGAAGTACGAGAAGCTTCCCAGTAAACACATCGACGTCGGTAGTCGTCGTTTTTCTGTCGGCAATGCAACCAATAACCGACGTCGGTCCGACGCTGATTATTCGTCGGATGACGGACGATCAACGACTATCCTTATTCTTCCTTTTCCTTATATTCTAACGTCTTAAATTGCTTTTACTCCCAAAATCTGAATACCTCTGATCACTATACAACCCTACAAACATGCTGGCTTGATTCTCCTTAGTCTTATGTGGTCAAAAACAAGCATGAATAACTGTTGTTCAATCCTCCTAGGATAATAAAAACACAAAAACTTTAATTATAACTATATTATAGTAATCGAAAAATAAAAATAAAAAGATATCCTCAAATTTATATTTGTTGGTCGTCCCTCTTGAAATCGGTGGGCACTTTCCATAATGCTACCCCTCGCCAACCAACGTTGCATGAACTTCACGTTTGACGTAGTTTCACCAGGATATTTTTAATTACCCTTGACGGCCGCTGCAAATAAATAAAAAAGGAAGACAATGTAATGAAGAATACTATGAAACTTACTATAAGATGTTATCATTAGCTAATTAGCTAGGCTATCACTCACCAATTATTGTTGGCCATCGGAATTTGGTGCTCTTTGGATCCAACTTGTCATTCTTTTTCAAATCGGTTTTACCTCAAACAGTTGAACATGAACTCGAAATGACCAACAGCGGCTCAGTTGTTTAAAATTTTATCACGGGTATATGTGTTTTCACCGTAATGACGGAACCAACATCGGCCAGACCTGTAAAACAACGGAATGTGGGTCATTCGTCATTCAATAAGCATATTTGCTGGATATAAACATAACATACTAGACACATGTTGCTTTTTACCGATTCGTTAATAAAGATAATCGTATGCACCTACTTCGATGAGAACGCAGCGGCAGACACTCGCAGAAACTGTGACACAAGACTTGGAAATCAAAATCCAATTTGCGCGCCAAGAGCAGAGTGCAAGTGTTATGATAGTGTAAAACAAAGAAAATGACCAACAACTTAGTCTTCGAAAGATAGATGTTTACCATTTGGCCGTATTTGTTAAATTCTTATTATATTTTTACTAACAACATTATCACAAAATAAGTTTAATATCATGCATCCTGTAATACTGCGTTTATATTGGCTCGTCGGTTATCCAACGAATACCCGACGAGTAACCGACAACCAATCGTCGGCTGTGTTTACTGGGGTAATGATAACGGTAAATTCAGTGTTACGCAGTTTATATTTTGGGCTGAATGCAAAAGAGAGACAGTTAGAGGCAAAATGACAATTTTTATAAAATATAAAATGAAGGAAAGAGAGATTGAGTTTTAAGCGGCGGAGCCATAGTGGTTCAAGTTGTAATTGAAGACAGCGCTCGCAATATGAAAGTGAAGCTGAACGGGGAACAAGGTTTTCGTGAATTTACGCTGAACCCCTTTAATAGCGAGGCGGCAGGACTTAGGAAGAAATGATGCAATAAAAGGACAGAATTCAAGAACTGGACGCACCCTCTGTTTAAACACAGCAATCTTAGTGAGCCACAAGTGGAAAGAACGTAAAATATAATAAGAAAGACGCCTCGCCCTAGCTACCTGATAGAGAGCTTGATTAGAAAATGTGAGGTCGCAAGAGTAGCGGAGACCTAAGTCATTGACAGACTGAGCAATAGTAATTTGGCTACCACAAAGGAAAAAGAGTACATTCGCGGGCGCAAGACGAGAAGGGAGAAAGTTGGCATTTAATAATCGAAAAATTGAACCCTAATGGAAAAAACCATTTGAAAATGCATTTAAGTCATCCTGGATGAGAGGAAGTCGAGTTTGAAGCGCACTTGGTGCAAAAGTGTAGACAATCTTAATGTCGTCTGCAAAAAGAAACGCAGTCTCGTGCCTAATGAATTTCACCGTGTCATTTATATATAATGAAAGAAAGAGCGGGACGCTAGGACGCTACCTTGAATAACGCCGCTGGTGATGGAGACTACAGAGGACGTACAGCTGCCTATTCGAGTTACCTGAGTGCGTCCATGGAGGTGAGATTGGAACCAGGAATATACCACTCCATCAATACCAGCAGATTCAACTGTTGAAGCAGAAGTTGATGCTCGACAGCATCAAAAAGCCTTGTGTATATCAAGGTAAACGAGAATCTTGGCTTTTCTGGTGTTATGCGCATTGGCTAGGTTGTTTAGAAAGTTGGCTTGACACACAGTAACAGAGCGCTTGAGAGAATCATTATTTCCATTATCTTGATCACAGCACATAGCATAATTACCCAAGTGCTAAGATGTGGTATGATCAGACACATCTAAGTCTACAACAATGTTACTATAAACCGCCTCGATAGAAACAGGTGTAAGCAAAGGCACAGTTCCCAATTCATCATGCCCGTTTTTGTTGTGAAGACTCTTTGGGGCAGTAGAGTCAAGAGAATTAACCCGAGGCGGAGGGGAAGTTTTGGAGCGACTCAAAAATTGACACCTGATAAGAGGAGAAGCTTTAACTTTAAGTAATTACAGTAAGGCTGGTTATTTAGGCCGGGGTTTGAAGCGTCCGTTCCCTTTTTTAAATTGACGCTTAGGGAGAGCCCGGCTGTTTATGTAGGTCACGTTGCATAAGAGTGTGCACGAGTATAACTCTAGCATTGGTTAGCTTGGGGTGTGCACATAAACAACTGGGATGTTCAAAAACGAGGCCATGGCAAAAGTCATCAGGAATTCCAGCAGAAGTGGACAACTGGTGGCTGGATTGATTTTACGTAAACGAATGCGCGGCATGGTGCATCTTCTAGCCCGCTCAGCTGGAGAACAGATTGTTTAGCTTTCTCTGAGCGGAACTCATCGAGAACGTTGTGGATCAAAATTTGGTGGGTGCACTTTAGCCTCGTGAACACTTCAGTTTATAGTGTATCAATAAGGGTAGTTGCTTTAGAAAGGCGAGCGGCATCTGCATTTTTCAATGAAGTAAGAAGAGGGATAAGAGAAGAAAGTGGTGACAATAAGGCCTCAAGTTCTAGAGTCTTCGATTTCAAATCCACCACTTCCATTTTGAGTACTTGAAACTCGGAAAATTGCTCAGGGATCTCAAAATATCGCTAACACTAACGCTGCAATCTTTGATGTGAGCAGGTGGGGATTTCGGAGAGCAAAGTGCCGGATTGCGGCGTAACTTGGTGCGGTTTGGAAAACTTTTCGCGAATGCTACTCGGGCAATGGGGAATTATGTAACGATGATGTTGAAGGCTACGCGCTATTGACACTAGGTGACGGTAAAGTCATAATAATGTGAAAGCTTTCTTGTATAGGAAAAATATTCAGTTTTAAACACTGAAGAGGTTTGAAAATAGCTAAAACCTGAAAAAAATAGATTTCAACGTACCAAAATGGGAAAACCACTTGACATTGGGAATTGGAAAAGTCAACCATGGACATCCCCATTGCACATGGTTGAAAAGAAACGAGCTGGCGACTGGAGACCATGCCTCTGAATGCGGTTATTGTAACCAATTAATGCACAATACCTCACATTCATGATTTTGCCTTAGCCTTACATGGTAAAATCATATTCTCCCAATTGGATCTGATCAGGTTCTATCACGAGTTACATGTTGCCCCAGAGGACATTCCGAAAACGGCCATCACAACTCCATTTGGATTATTCGAGTTTATCCAATTGCCTTTCGGCTTGTGCAATGTAGCTCAAACATTCCAGCGCTGTATGGACCCAAGTTTTTTGCGGTCTCAACTTCGTATACGTGTATATTGATGACGTTCTTATAGCAAGCATCTCCCTCAACGAGCACATACTACATCTGCAGAAAGCTTTCAAACGACTCATGCAATACGATGTCGTGGTAAATATTGACAGGTGCCAGTTTGGAGTTAGAGCTCTGAGGCCACCACATTGACCACACGGCATCCGACCACTTCTCAGAAAGTTTCATCCATCAAAGAATACCCCGAACCAAAGTCTGTCAGACAGTTACAACCTAATGAATTATTATCTTTGCTTCATTCCCTCATGTGAGGAACTACTCCAACCATTGACAGACCTGTTACGTAACAGCAAGCGTAAGTTTGCATTTGACGATGATGCCTTGAACGCATTCAATAAGGCAAAACATTTTCTTGACTCCGTGATTCCCCTGACTCATTTATCCAAGGACCCTTATATCAAATTGTTCCTCTCCACTGACGCTTCAGGTAATGCTGTTGATGCTGTTCTTCAACAGTTTGTAGATGGTGAACTCCAGCCGCTCAATTTTCTCGCGACGTCTACAGCCGGCAGAAACCCGCTACAGCATGTTTGGCCATGAACTACTTGCCATCTATTATGCCATCGAACATTTTTGTCATTTGCTTGAAGGTCGCCATTTTGTGGTGTGTACGGATTATAAGCTATTGACTTATACACTAAAAGCACCTCCAGATCGTCACACACCACTGAAGGTTCGTCAACTCGACTACATTTCAGAGTTTACTTCAGATATTCGCTAGATCTCCGGAAACATTAATACTGCTGCCGATACATTGTCACGAACGTATGTTACCACGCTGCCAAGCTGCGACTTTAACCTCACCGACATTGGAGTGGCACAAGCATATGATACACAGCTCAAATCTTATCGACAGTCGCTAACCTCACGTTTCAGTGCATAACCATTATCTGAGAAAAGCGAATGCATTATGTGTGACATTTTTACAGGTAAACAAAGACCATAATTTCTTGCTTCCTTGCGACACACTGTATTTAAACATTTTCATGATTGTGCGCACCCAAGTATCCGATCAACCACCAAAATAATTTCAGACTGTTTTCTCTGGCCCTGTATGCGCAAAAATGTAAGAGATTGAACTAGACAATGCGTCACGTGTCAGTGAAGCAAAGTTCACAGACGTACTATTTATGCCCCTGGTACTTTTGTTTAGCCTACCTCACATTTTCAACACATCCATCTGGATATCGTTTAACCTTTACCCCCGTTTACAATTTACACTCATATCCTAATATGTGTTGACCGTTATACCAGATGGCCTCTAGCTGTTCCTTTGAAGGATATCTCTGCCGAGACGGTTGAAAGAGTCTTCATTGAATCTTGGGTAGCAAAATCCGGTGTACCCGTTCACCAAAACGTGATGCTTAGTTTACTTCTGCTCTATTTCAAGAACTGAACCAGTTATTTGGAAGAGAACACTTCCGCACTACTGCTTATCATCCAGCATCAAACGGCCTCGTTAAGCGCTTTCATAGACAATTTGAAACCTTCCTTATCGCAGCCTCTCAACCAAAGTGGTCAGAAAAACTGCACCTCATCCTTCTGAGCTTCCGAAATACCGTCAGAGAAGACATCGATAGCACTACGACTGAGATGCTTTACGGTACTACCCTCTGACTACCCGGTGATATGGTTTCAGATGCTAGCGTTACCGGCAAACTAACTCCTACATCTTATGTTGCACGACTTATGGACTACATGCGACAACTTTAACCGCCGATGCCTCGATAGATTCTCCACCGACGGCAAATACACAAAGATCTCTATTCTTGCCCCTTTTGTGTTCATTTGCATAGATTCGATAAGAAAACCACTCCAACCACCTAACGACGGACCATATTGCGTTGTATCTCGTCACGCTAAGTACTTCCTTCTAGATAAAAATGGCTTTCGTGATACCGTTAGCTTCGAACGCATGAAACCCGCTCACTTCAAATCTCACTCAACACCTGCCAATTCGCCATCAAATCAACCCCCTGAGACACCATGTGCATCCACCCTACCCCCTGAGTCACCATGTGCATCCACTCTACCCACTCAACCTATGGAGACGAACCAAAATGTTACTGACAATCAAGCACTTAACGTACCTCTGAGACAAACCAAATTTGGCCGTAAAGTATCATGGCTAGTTAAGTTTAGCTCATACGTAATAATAATATTTATGGCTCATAGATTGAGAAACACGCCTTTTGGCGAGGTAGAAAATAATACACATATCTCATGTGGTCAGTATTATATACAAAAGTAGAAATCCTGTAAGGAAACGTTGGTTGAGTGGCGAAAATGGTACAATTTACTCTTGCCACAATCGCTACTCGGAAAAAAGGGGAAGATTAAAGAGAGTTGAGTGTAGAAGTGTCAGCTTTCAACCAATTTATTAAAAATTGGTTAGCTGGAAAAGCACAATAGTATGTGTAATGTTCCGTCAAGTTATGAATTGGAGTGTATTGGTCGATCGTTAAGGTCAAAAGTGGCTGAAAAATGAATTACCAACTCCACTTTTTTCCGCTTGTATATTCCTGACTTCGCGTCGTAAGAGGTAAATCAGCAGATGATATGTTTGGAAATAGCACCTCCGTGTTGTTTTATAATCAAGCATGGATAGTACCAAAGTGTACGGCCATACTGAATAAATAACGTCACGAGCTGGATCCTCATGACATATACATTCGAACCTTGTTTACTGTCCGTTGTTCTCCGTTCCTCGAGGGTATAGAAACAAAAGGAGATAGAAGAAACATTAAACACTAAAGAATAGGGTGATTTAGTCGAGAATCAGTAAAATCAAGGCTGGTTAACATGCATCGGTTAAGGACCATAGAAATAGATGCTAGATGCAGATGAGTATAATTCTAGTCTAGTTTTCTGGCAGTTGCGACTAAAAAATAGGTAATCCTGTTCCTTGAGAGCACAAATAGTGACGGAAATGTGGCGTTATAATTGTTGGGTTCCTTGTATGCGGAGTCCATAGGCTAGTAAGGTGGGTAGTAACTAATATACGTCAATCTTGATTTACCCAGAAACCGCAAGATAAAGTGAAAAAAGACAGGCAGAATTATGCAATGACTTGAATAGTTTTAGGCTTGGGATACATAATGTGGTAGCTGGCACTCTGAGTTGTTTAACGCGACAAGGAAGTAGTGCAAGAGCTACTTAAGTAACGATTTGGTTTTGGAAGTAAGAAGCATAGAAGGATAGAGGTAAGCATTATAAAATTCCTAGAAGGTCAGCATAAGTATGCAGTCCGAGTTTACAGGTCATGATTAAATGCATCGTTATGCACTATGCAGGCTGAGCGCATATACTTAGCGTGCAAACAGCCTAACCTCCAGATACATAAAACTATAACCACAGTGTCTTTGGTACGGGCTGTGAAGCTAGGCATTTACAGAGCGATAATTTTCATTATACTGGAGGAGATTTAGGATAAGAGGGAGATGTGCAGAGAGACTAAAGTGATAGACGGAAGACAAGAGATTTTGAGGATGGATGTTTGGAGAAAGGAATATAAGAGTATTAGAGACACATGATACGCAGAGTGACAGTTGTTCGTTGGCCTCAAGTGAAGCCTCATGAAGAAGCACTTATTCGCGATCTAGGTCCCACAAAGCTAATCCAAGATAGCATAGCACAATACAGCAAGACTACGTCGCTAACACGTATCGAGCGTCGTTTCCCACGTCTAACGCTCTAGGGGGAATTACGCAGTGGATGTACTTTTGTTCATAAATCTTCTGATTATATCAACTTCCATGTACCTTTTTTAGTTCAAACAGACTAATTACACTTGTTTGAGTGGGCTAGGAAACGCTGCGCATTGTTTGTGAAAATTATTAATTTTTCAATCAATACACGTTCCGAACGCACTAGCGTCCGTCTTCTGCCTGACGCTACTGTTAATTAAGGGCAGCTGCGTGGACCTATTGCTAATGCTGGACGTACACATCTTTGATGACCCAACTGTTCGTCGGGAAATGTAGATTGTAGTGAATTAAATGGAATTTATGAGAAATTCTATAACACGCTACTTTGAGTCAATTCATTTGTATTGTATTGCCGATATACGTCCTCTAATCCTCTATAAGCCCTTGTAGTGTTCTTTTCTCTTTCCTATCATTTTGTACATTTATTCTTCTGATGTAACCTTATATGTTTCCGTTTTGTCTGAGTCCAAACATGTACATAAAAGTCGATAATATGATTCAAAACTTCTCTGTTCTTGCGTTTGGCTTCTGATTTGTGCTGCTGATTTTCTGTGTTGCTGGAGTATATTTTCAATTCACGGCTAACAGAAACACACTTTCGGCGTCACGTCGGATTGAAAATTGATAAGAATCCTACATTACCAGTCGATTAATTTGATTAATTTCTTGTAACGGAGATCATGCATACAAAACTTTCTTTTTTCTCCATATTGTCCAGGTCCACTACAACACGCTACCGTGAGTTACTTCACTCTCTTGTTTTATTTTTTCATTCGTCGTTTAGTCCAATACAAATTGGAGAGCCAAATATTTTTTCCAACCGACATTGACTCTTCGATATTTTTTACACATATTCTGATCTGCATATTTTTGAACTGACTAAATCGTTGAATACGAATCAATTTCGGCGATTTCACTATCTGCGTACAGTATCAGCAATCCAAGATTATAGTTTGCCCAAGTCATAGCGATTTTTGATTGCAGGCGTGTGACTTCCCAGAAAACTATGTACAGACAGTTGTTAGCACACCTCACCCAGTGTGTTGTAGCAGAGGTCACCGATTTTGTGTATGATCGCCCAACAACAGACCCTTACACAACACTTAGGGATACCCTCATCGAACGCACCGCTGCTAGTGATGAACATAACTTAGGGACCTTGTTGTCCAATGTTCAAATAGGAAACAGAGCACCATCAAACTGCTGCATCACATAACTCAGTTGATTAGTAAAAGCTCAGCTAATGGGTCTATTCTCAGAGGGTTATGGTTGCAAAATCTCCCATCGTACATGCGTTCTCTTCTTGCACTTGTTAACGAAGATAGTCTATTAGAACCACTTGCACATCTAGCAGATTAAGTGCACAAAGCGTATGGCCTGAGAGCGCATAGTAGCACTCATCAACCTGTCACCACAGACAACCATCTGCAAAAGAACTGACCAATGTACGCCAGCAGTTTTCTAAGTTGCGTTGAAAATCAGCGCAGTACATAAACGCTTCTCGGAGCATCAGTGTCCACGATCTCGATCTAGCTCTCTCGCTTCCCCACCAAGCCAACACACGGTACGTATTTTTCATTATCACTGAAAGTTCGGTTCTTCGGCAAATAACTGTAAACCTTACTGCACTTTTCACCTTACCATGAGGTTCATGAGAAACCTAATAATAATGTTATTAATAATAATATATTTTTAACATGGTAGCACGCCGTATCGGAATAATCATATTTCACAGAAATAAAACAGTTTCTGGCATGTAAACTTTTACAAAGATAACGAAATTTGAAAACGGTCAATGGTAGGATATATGTAAATCATTCAGGTCCGGAATATTCATAAAAGTGAAATCACCTAGAGCTACGCATGCAACGTGGCAAGAATGGTACAATCGACTCTTGTCACAATCGCGACTCTGAAGCAAAAAGGTGAATGAAAGAGAGTTGAAAATAATAATAATATTTATTTTACTCATGAGGAGCACGCCTAAATGGCATGATCATCTTTTACAGAAATAGAATAATCTTAAACAAATATTTTACAATGTACGAAATGATTAAGAAAATTAATGAAGAGCCTCCTTGGTGAAAAACGAGTAGAAACGGCACGAATGTTTATCAACCCAACCAAAATGAAGGAAGTAGACAGGGAACTGGATAGAAAACGAATAAAATCACACCAATAGACTTAGATTGCCATGGCCATGCATTAAAATGATGTTGAACTAAAAGCTGAACTGGAAGATTACTATCGGTTTGTTTAGATGCCTCAATGAGTCTCAATGTCGCTGGGACAGGGCCGGCAAATTCAGTTGAGATGGATGTCAAAGGAGCAGGACCTGGGAAGGAATCAGAATTGGTAATTGATGTAACTTGCGTCAAGCGTGACCACAGTCCGCAAAGTAACTGCACCAGTAAATGTACTGCTTGGTTGGGCTTGATGTTCACCAGATGTACGACCCACAAATATTCATCTACAATTTTAATAGTTTTGATTCGAAATAAAATCGTCGATTCCAGGGTTGCCTTGCGATTGAGCCAAAATAAACAGCAAGCCAGAGTAATTGGACTGACGGACCAATGAACGATGACACCGGATTTATTTCAGTGGTGAGTCCTGGTAGCTGTCCTTACCAACGAATAAGCGGGATACTCAGGTATGGGACGTTGGAAAGGAGAGAGAAAGAGTAAGAATAACAAATACATCTGCGCGATATTTCTCGAGTGTCATAAACAACGAAGGTGGAATAAAACGAGCCGTGTCCTACACAAGGTGACCAGCGATAGCTTAGTCGAATGTGATAATGATGACTTCAATCTAGGTGGAACTAAGGCAGAAGCTTTGAGCATAATTAGCAGTAAGTAAGGGGAGTAACCATACAACAACTACTAGCTTAAGCCATGTTTTATCGGATGATTATTTGTTCATACAGCGGCATGACAAAAGTTAAGACGTCTTTAGCGTCAAATGTAATATATATAATAGTACGCACGCAATACAAATTATTTTGCTAAGGCTAAGTTAGTACTGAGATAGTCGAGAGACACATGATCTATTGAAGTGATAAGTGCGTAGTGGTAATTGATAGAGGAATATAAGGGTTACCCGAAAGTGGTCAAGGTGAGAAATCAAGTCATTCAAACGATATTTGATGGAGTTCAGTAAGTAACTTAGTTATTCAAAGAATATAGTGATAAAAGGAAGATATGAATGAAGATACTTAAGTTGATACACTCATCAGGCGCTTGTGAAGTCGGAACAGTAGAAGGAACTACAAGAGACAAAACGTAACAATGAGCGTCAATGAGCTCCACTAAGCCAACGCAACTCGAGCTTAGGTGGTCTCCAAACAGTTGTGTGACGTTAATAGGCAGACATGGAAAATTTATGAATACAGCAACACACGAAATAATGACTTCTTCATGAATAGCATACAATCCAACCAAAACTGCAGCGTTCTCAATTTTTTATATATTTTTTGTTTGTAGTTTCATTTTTTCATCAATCAACCTCGTATTTTCTGGTGAACCAAAATAGGCGATGGCTATGCCAATGAACCTAGCGTGGGAGGCGTCCACGCAAACACCATCAAAGCATGAACTGAGGCAAACCCCTGAGCAGCTAAAATAAACGATAGTTTGAGACATGATCGAGGGCGAACCCAAGAACAATTATTGGTATAGTATGTCTGAGATCGAGTTCGGGACATTGGTAGCAGGCCGGTGGGCAGCTCATACACGAAAACAGTGCGAACATACACCAATCAGACCTTAAGTGCTCATGCACTAGTCGGTAGGTGTCGAGCAGACAAGCGGTACACGAGCAAAAGCCGCATGGAACCAACGGAGAAATGAGGTATCTCAGGACAATACACCAAGGTGGTTACCAACAATGAACTGCTAAAAAATTTCTATTAGGATGCATAGATAGAAGCATAGATAAATGGCTAGAGTTGAACTCAGTCTGAGGACAGACATGTTGCCAGAAAGAACAGGTATAGTCTAAGATAAGAAAAGGAAAGAGAAGCGTGCGAGAGAACATTCGATATCGATATAGAAGAAAGGTCAGATTGTGGCTTGACAGTGAGAGAAATCTACCCACGGGTGGACTGTCAGCACTCTTAGAGTTGTAGATGCAGGGTGATTCATTAGCTTAGAAGTAGCCAAAAAGTTGTTACACGTGAATAAGATTGAGTCACAAATCAAACTCCACGCGGACCAAGCTCAAACAGTGCATTTTTTGAGACATGCGGTGTAAATAGTTGTACAACAGTCGAAATCGATAAAAAGTTATTCAAATAATTACTGAATACCCGATGGTTTGACATCGAGCGAATGGCCATCGGTAGTTTGTTCCATAATCGAGGATAGAAGGGGATGAACGATTTCTGTCTAATCGACGCTTGAGATATCATACAAGTCAATTTGAAGTTAGAATTTCTAG
The DNA here is from genome assembly GCA_038088235.1 of Zacco platypus. Classification (NCBI taxonomy): domain Eukaryota; kingdom Metazoa; phylum Chordata; class Actinopteri; order Cypriniformes; family Xenocyprididae; genus Zacco; species Zacco platypus. The sequence goes on along the minus strand of JBBHEA010000183.1, from coordinate 5,137 downwards.
TCGGGTATGTAGGACATGCTAGCAACAAGCGGGATTTTGCCGTATGCGCTTGGTTGTGCATCAATACATGTAGAAAAATTTAATTTAATTTCAGAGGACACAAACAGAAAGGATGAAGGTAAGGTATATCACAGCGTGTCGATAGCTAAAAGTAGATCCTGTTGGTGTTAACCTCTTGGTAAATATGCGTTGGATACCCTAAAGGGAACACCTATCATGCTCCGTATAATGTGAAAAGACAACAGGACATTACTCTAAGATAGGCCTAACACGTTGTTTGCAGAGGGCAGGATATAATAGCTAAGCATGCGCGCCTTTGCTACCCGATATTGGGCCTGTTGTGAGAAACTAAATAAACATGAGTAATAATAATATTATTATTTATTTCTCATATAGAGATGCATGCGATTCAGCAAGATCAAAATATACACATCTTACATGTGGTAAGAGTTATGGTGGGAAGGAGGAATACAGAACAGTGAGTGGCAAAAATGGTACAATTTACTCTTGCCTCAATCGCCACTCGAACTTAAAAAGGTAGAATAAAGATTAAGCAGAATATAGAAGTGTGACTGTAACAAAGAATAGGGGAATGTTCTCACATAATTCATGTCTTAGCGCCAAGCGATGAAAAATATAGGTTTCTGAACTGGAACTAATACAGTTCAGCAATTGACCAGAAGTGTTGTTTAAATGTATATGTTTAACTGTGACCGACAACAACATCATATTTGACGATGGCGGTGAGTAGAGTAGCTGAAAGTTTAGGTTGATGGAAAGAAGGATGAAAAAACGTCATTCACCTTTGTGAGGTATTCTATGGAGAGGGTTACGAGAGACATAGAGGGAGATCCACTTCTTGAAAAACGGTTGACAAGTTAGTCCTGTTTTTCAAATATGTGTTCCGCCTCATGTTTGAACGTTGATTCGATACTTGAAGGGAGTTTTCAAAGGTAAGTGAAGATGGGGAAAGTTTGCGTAAACTACAGTGGCTCAAACTATGCAGGTGTCATGAAGGCTCTATTGGGTTAGGACAAGTACCAGAATCAAGTAGCAAAGATTAACGACTGCCAGGATTATCAGAAATGTGAGGGCTTCCTTTATGCGCGCCAGGGGCAGTTATCGTAGAACATCATCTCTTGGCCAGGTAAGCTCTGAACTTGAGTAGTAGGACCATAGAAACCGCGAAAACTTGTGTTGCGAAGGCGTCCAACCCAGACAGTTGAGGTGGGATGATTGCTTGACACGAGAATGGGTGATCATCTTGAGAAGCATTCAACTGTTGTAGTTCTCTCGGGGCAGTGTGAGAGTGGGAAAGAGAATGTTAGAAGGTGGTTAAAGTTGTTAACATAGCTGATGTGATTGATGTACCCATGGTCTGATTGCATCAATATACAATAATACGTCGATAGGCTTTTTACGGGTCACAAAGTATCAAAGTAGTGAACATGGAAAGCATAATAAGCGGTGCAAGCATAGTTGGCGGCGTATTGGTATACTCCAAAACTGAGTATTCAGGAAACCGAAATGTGAGCCGTGAACCCAATGATAAAATAGAAACCTAATAGCGTCATTACACAACGGAAACAATATTTGAAAACCGGAGGGTTTATATAGAAATCCCAAGACAAGTGATCGTTGACCTAAATCACGCACTTCCGATGAAATGTGGAGTTAAGAATTATTGAGTATAAAAGGTTGCATGACATCTGGGCATCGAAACGTGAGTACAAGGCATTTTCCAGTTGAGAACATTAGTCCTGAAACAGGAGACCAGTTCGAGAGACAAATTAGGTCAGATTGATTCTGAAGCAACGCTGGGGCCCGGTCCTTCAGATAGAATCTATATTCAATTTTCACATCATCTGCAAAAAAGGCTCTGCATGCACGATATGTTTACGGGCGTCATTGATATAAAGCAGAAAGAGAGTAGGTCCAAGAACGCTCCCCTGTAATACACCGCTTTTTATGGGAACTGATGATGCGCAACCAGAAACTCTTGTGACTTGGACGCCATCAGATAGATATGAGGTGAACCATCGATGATCCGTTATCACCAGGCCTATCAAAACTACGTAATAAAACAGCGTGTGGGATGCTGTCAAAAGCCTTGCTTATGTCCAAATATATAAGAATAATGCATTGACCCGCGTCATATGCAGAATAAATCAAGTCGAAGAAATCTGTTTGGCACGTGGTGGTGGAATGTCGAGACAGAAATCCATTTTGCAACTCCTCTTGTCAACAAGAAAAAACGAAGGCATCAGGAATTCAGCTACGTGAATTACTACTACTAATAATAATAATGTTTATTTCTCAATGAGTGAGAACATGCCACGGGGGCAAGATCAGCGAGTTACAGCAATAAAAAATGCTGCTTGAGAAGCAAGAACTGTCAAGTAAAATAGCGAGCAATCTGATTGGAAGATGAACAGATAGCAAAGTGTAACCCCAAACAGCCCAAAAAGATAGAATGGTCAAGCAAGCAATGATAATAATAAGGAGAAAGGTAAGATTATAGCTGCATAACTCACAAGCAGTGAATGTGCTCCTAGTTTGCTATCACAAACATAAAGTAATGACATTTATCAAAGTTTTGAAATAGGAGGCATCACCAATCGTCAAGGTCAAAAAGTGGCGAAGATATGAATCGCCAGCACTACGTTATCAGCGTTCATGTATTCCAAACTTCACGTTGTGAGAAGTTGATCGTCAAACATGCCTTTGTAAACCAGCAGCTCCGTGTTGTTTTCAATTCCGGCATGGAGAGTGCCAAAGTGTACTGCCATTCCGGATAAAGAACGCCACGAGCTAGATCGTCCTGACATGTATTTCCAAACTTTGTTATCAGTCGCACGATAATTTCATCGCTTCTTTGGTTGTTTTGATTTGTTCAGGGATTTTGATGAGGATACGGGCATAGGGTGCCAGAGCAATTGGATCGGCAAACAATGATTTGTGATGCTGAGGTCGAGGATTTAAGGCGATGAAGATGGCACCAAATTTGGTGCCAAGTATTTGTGCATTGATGGAAGTCCAAGTAGTTTGAGTTATTCCGAGGGGCAGTTTACCAACTGCCAGGTAGGTGAATGCGTACGATATCGTCGCCAGCGAATAAGTAGAATACTTAGGCATAGGAAAGGGGAATAAACAGGAAAGTGCATTAGATAGATTCCTGCAGTATAATGAAAATGGGTATGAAATGCGAGAAGCATGAGTTATGCGAGATATAATGCGTAAGGCACCTGGGTACTAGGATGTCTGAAGGAGGGCATGACGGTTGCAACCTAGAAGCACGCCAGGAATGCGAAGCGGATATCAAATGTAACAAACTGGCAATAAGTAGTCCACTCGGGTAGCTTCACAACTAATACTAGAGATCAGTGTTGTGCCTTAATGCGAAATGAAGTGAATAAGTAACCAGATAGCCAATTATTAAATGTCGACGTTACAGGTCTAGAAATTCTGTGGGACAAAGAGAGCGGTTTGTTACAGGCAGCGGCTTGCCAAGAGACGTTTTCTTAGACATAGTGTATTATACAGTAGTAGTCACTGAAATATAGGATATATCAGAGAGCTTATTATGTTCTGAAAATGAGGAGAGGCATAGGGTATACTGAAATGATTGAGGAGTGAGGTAGTGAATTCTAAATTACCCAGAAGGTCGTCAGGGTATGCAGCAAGAGACATTGAGGCTCGATTGAATGCTTTGCTAATAACTACACCGGGCCAAAATTAACTTTCTATTGTATGTGCACGTAGCGTGTAAGTTGCAGGGCCCAAAGCGTAATACCTGACTGAACGTTTCGTTTCGGTTATGGAGGAGGAAAGTCATAATTAGAGGTAAGAAAAACGTTGAGGGACTGGAGTGAGAGATACGAATGATGGTTTCTGAGGATACCAGAGAATAAGAATGCTTTTTACAGTTTTTACAATTCCATGCGATTGGCCAGCTCATATGCTTATGACCGCTCTTTGTTGCTCAGACGTAAACTTCTCTATTATTAGCTTTCCCCGATCTCTTATCCCTATAAAACTTTTCAGCAGCCTACTATTGGTAACCACCTTGGTGTTTTGCTCCTGAATCGCTTCATTATTCTGCTCGTGCCATACTGCCAATTGTTCTTATAGCTCTGTCAGTCTACTTGGCACTGCCATGCTAGTGCAGGAATCTTGGTTAGTTGCTACTGGTTTGTTTGGTGTATGTTGTACTGTTTCTGTGTATGAGCTGCCCACCTGCCTGCTATCAATACCATATACTCGATCTCTAATACACCAAGCCGATGACAGTTTGTGGTTTGCCCTCGAACATGTCTGAAACATTAAATTTTCCCCTATTGAGAAATAAACATTATTATTATATGCTGATCTGGGGTACGCCTCGGTTTATGCTTGGCTGGTGCATACATGGTACCCTCTCACGGTCAGGCTAGGGCCTATGTTGGTACTCTAACAAATTTGACGTGACATATCTACAAAACAATGAAAAAACAAAAAAAAACACAGACATCGCTGCAGAAGTCGGTGTTGTACGATTCCCATGGAATAATGTTACGAAAATCAATCAGAAATCTGGAAGATGAACATATTGGAACATCTCAGATTGACAGATTATCCGTATCCAATACTTCAAGAGTCGTTTCATCCAACCAGGCGGCTGGCACATGAAAGATGAAAAATTTGATTTACCATTTTTGACGACCTTGAACTCCGTCAAAGTTTGAACTACCGCGCTTCTTGTTCTGTGACTGCAGTTCAGCTTCACCTCTACTTTCCGTACTACAAATGACGCTGACATTTACGTTGTCGATTTTTTGTATCTACGATGTTCTGGTATATGAGGCGCCTCAGACTTATGAGATTTGGATATATTACATATTTTTGGACCCTTCACCTGCCTACGACAATTATTTTCTAAAATTTCTGCGACAAAACTCTCAATGGATGGATTTGGACCAATGGAGATGACTGATCTTATGAAGATTTTGATTGATAAGTTCCTGATTACTCCTTTACACTTATGTCATATTATGTATTACGTCTATTTCGTAGTTATAAATATTGTTGGTTATTCTATGCAATGCTGACGGTCCGCATAAAAACCCTCGTTGTTTATCACCTATCTACTCACAGTTAT
>JBBHEA010000182.1:0-31009 GCA_038088235.1 Zacco platypus | reverse complement strand
GGTCCCGTTGTAACAAATACTACTGCTGCGTTTACCGGTCACCGAATGGCAATGACGTCTCTTCTTTTTTCTCACTTCTGAACGTCAACTGCGAAAACATCCTCCAGTCCGACCCCAATGCTGAAATATGTATCTTAGGCGATTTCAACGTCCACAATACTGATTGGCTCCCCTACTCCTCACACACGGATCCAGCTGGCCGCGCAGCTGAATTTTTCTCCATTACCAACAACCTCACCCAACTCATCACCGTCCCCACCCGTGTCCCCGACCGTGACAACGATACTGCACAAACCCTTGATCTATTTCTCACCACTCACCCTTCACCCTATACTGTCTCCAGTTCCGCCCCCCTAGGTTCTTCTGACCATTGTACCCTTACGTTAACTCAATCTTCCATATCCACCCAACCCATCCCTCATTTTCGTCGTGTTTTTTGGCGGTACTCCTCCACGGACTGGGATGGTATGCGTCAATTTTTCGGTAGCTACCCCTGGACCACTTGTTTTTCGAAAGACCCTTCTACTTTTGCTCTTAATGTTACGAACGTTCTTAAAGACGGTATGTTCCTATTTATCCCCCACTTTTCTAAACCAGGTAAGAGCGCATCCCCTGAATTGTTTAATCACGCCTGCCTACGCACTGTTAGAAGAAAGAACAGAATGTACAAACGATGGCGTAGTACCCCAACCCCTGATAACCGGCGATCTTATATCACTGCTCGAAATTCATGCTCCGACACAATCGATCGTGCCAAAGAAAGATTCATCGCAAAAAAGGCTAATAAACTTGCGAATACTCCTTGCGGAGGAAGATCCTTCTGGAGCATGGCTAAAGCAGTTAGTCGTAATTTCTGTTCTTCTTCATTTCCACCCATCCTTGATGAAAATGGGTGTCCCAATTCTCTCCCTCATGAAAAAGCGGAGATATTTGCTCAACTGTTCTCATCATACTCTACCCAGCCATCCGTTGGTTCACCGCCATCCTGTCCGTCATCCTCCACTCCTCTTCCCGCACCTGTAATTAACACCAGAATTGTTCGCCACACCCTGTTGAACCTTAACGTATCCAAACCACCCGGGCCTGACACTATTCCCCCCATTTTGCTTCGCACTTGTGCACCCGAATTAGCTCCAGTTCTATCCAAACTGTTCCAACTATCCATTTCATCTGGTATTTTCCCATCTTCTTGGAAATTTTCACACGTTGTTCCTGTCCCCAAACGCGGCTCTCTTTCCGATCCCAACAACTACCGTCCCATATCTATCACTTCTATTTTGTCTAAAGTTCTTGTATCCATTGTGGCAAAACAACTCCTGCGCAACTTAGAAGATCATGATCTACTGAGTGACCACCAATATGGGTTCCGGCGTCATCGATCGACCGGTGATCTTCTCACTTATGTGTCACACGTCTGGTCCTCTGCCATGGACTCGTTCGGTGAATCTGAAGTGGTGTCACTTGACATATCGAAGGCCTTTGATAGGGTTTGGCATGCGGGCCTATTATCTAAGCTTCCTATGTACGGTCTGCACCCAACTCTCATCAACTGGATCAGGAGTTTCCTGCATGGACGCTCAATTGAAGTGCGGCTTGACGGTGCCACCTCTAAACCTCGTAGAATCAACGCTGGAGTGCCTCAGGGTTCGGTACTGTCCCCCACACTTTTCTTCTTTTTATAAATGACCTTCTCTCCTCTACGTCTTCTGCCATCCACGCCTTCGCCGATGACGCTACAGTTCATCGGTCCGTTCTTTATCGTTCTCAAACATGCGCCTCTCGCCAATTGTGTGACGACCGTGCAACTGCCATTTCTGCACTAAACACTGACCTGGAACATATCGTCAACTGGGGCTCGTCTAATGCAGCAACGTTCAATCCTTCTAAATCCACTCATATTTCTGTTTCCCTCCATCGTTCCCAACCATTCAGCCCAATCACTGTAAATAACAGTCCTGTCCCACCTTCTTCATCTTTTCATCTGCTGGGTTTACAATTTTCCAACAACCTATCCTGGTCGGCTCACGTGAAACTCCTTGCGACAAGAGCCTCCAGGAAGGTGAGTTACTTATTTCGCGCTCGGAAATTTTTTTAGCCATCCCAGATCCTTCTTTTGTACAAAGCTCAAATTCGTCCCACCCTGGAGTATTGTTGTCATGTCTGGGGTGGAGCTCCCATCTCCTATCTATCTCTTCTGGACTCAATCCAAAGCAAGGTTGTTCGCCTCATTGCTTCCCCTTCTCTGACTGATAAACTGCAGCCACTCTCACACCGCCGGAATGTAGCATGCCTTTCACTATTTTACCGCTACTACCACGGCAGATGTTCATCGGAGATTGCTTCTTCCGTCCCTCTCCCATTGTCCTTTGCTCGTTCTACACGCCTGTGTTCTTCAAGCCACGCGTATCAAGTGAAAAGCCCTCGTTGTAGAACCGATGTCTTCGCATCCTCCTTCTATCCTCGAACTGCTCATCTTTGGAACTCTGTACCTCTAGATGTCTTTCCACCATCTTACAACCTTCCTCTTTTCAAATCCCGAGTTAATGCCTACCAGCTCAAACCACCATAGAACTACGGTATTATTGTCATTGTCCACATTTTCATAACTGTTTTTTTATTATTTACAGGGGGTCTCTGACTATGGGATATCCCTTCCTCTGTAATTTCACATGATGTGTTAATAAAAAAAAATGCCGTCGCAAAGCCCATCCCCTCCTCACAGCGGTGCGACGGTGTAAACCATGGTGACTTTCGTTACCCATGAGCTAACGGGGCTCTGGCGGTGGAGTCAGCAGGGTGTGGTGGATTCTCGGCTGGTAACCGAGTTTCCTATAAAATGCCAAATATACCCAATGACGGCTCCATGACAGGGCGGGTCTCTGGCGCCCTAAAACCAGATACTCGGGTAGATGGAACCCGTTAGCCTTGTAAGGCTATCCATCTAGAAGGAAAACTCCGAAGGCAAACTCCCGCAATTCTCTCACTAGCTGCTGCCTTGTAGATCGCACTTGGCTGTGCAAAGGCTGGAGGTGCATCCTCGAACAAAATGCCAGATGGTGCTGGGGACTCCATCTGTACCCACAACTCCCACGAACCCTCATGAAATCTCTGATAAACACATACACAGAGATATCATTGAGGCCGGCTAACCCCTGAATGGACAGTGCCGATACAAGCACAAGCGCAAGCACAACCCAAGACATGACAGAAAAATATGAAAACCTTGACTGTCGAATTGAGTTGTGTAGGCCGTGTACGACTTCATGGATGGAGTCAACGGGATTCGCCAACTTTGTGGTTATAAACCTTAGATGACATGGCCAGATGCCGTGAACAGTAGCGCCCTTGCATTCGTTCTCTCTCTTCTATTTAATTTTAGTTTTTCTCAGCTATTTTCCTCTCCGTTTGGTGTGTGATTGGACCTACTTTGGATGGCAACCCAAACAACTGTACACATGTGCCTCGTTAATAGTTGTTGAACTGAACTCGTTTTGCTCTACATAGCATCCTTTCGGAGTTCTTGAGGTTGATAAAAGATTTGGCTAGGAAACATCAACGCATCCAACGTAAAAGTAAGCTGAGTCGGCAACTGCAGTCTCGCTGGATAAGGCACACGAGACAAGTCATCAGTGGTTTAAGACACTGGCAGGAAGAGCTGTCTCGAGGCAAATGTTCTCTATGGATTTGAGCTATTACATTTCATGCGCAGCGCTTTTACCTTCTACCCACTCTGTGATACTATGAGCAACGCATGCGTATGTAAACCACAAGGCTCTTCAAATTGGTGAACAACACTGTAACGAAAACACTGTAGACACCGTATCCGGTTACGACGATGACGCCAATGGGGACAGTAATTGACATGGCTCCGAGTCGTTCATCCATGTATTCAATTGGATTTGTTAGCAGACGGTAACCAAAGCTGCAGAATGGATATGCCAGATTGTTGGTTGTATGAAGTGATCTGGACTGGACATATTTCAACAATCATGATCGGTAAAGCCGATTTAAGCCTCAAAATACTCCAGACGGCCTGGTGTCTTACATAGCATCTCCTGAGGAAGTCCTACTCACTGCGTGCTCGTGACTGGAGACGCTACCATTAAAGTGATAGGTCCCGGGCCATGACGGGGGCTTATGTTTCATCGGTTGTCCGTCTAGGGAAATATGGTAAACCCTGATTCAAAACCATTAGCTGCAACTACAAAGACCAGCGCTGACAGACTGGGTAAATGAAATCCAATAGCCAAGATGACAGTTCTGTTCGTACAAAACTCCCACGGTAATTCATGTTCACGTCTCCAATCAAACATCGCATTCAAGCTACGGCGTCAAAGTTGTACATGGATGGTGGCGGTCCGGGACATTATGGGAGCTGACTCAACCTATCAGAGGAGAATGTCACCGTAAATAAATAACAACCATAGCGCAGAGTAATGGTAGCTCATCAAGTGCTTTGCTCCGGTTACACAATATACTAACCCGTATAACGATCATCATCATTGACATCAATGCACTGGTATATTATCAGACAGCTGTCACATCCTTACGATGCATGCTGCCATGCAACCCGTAGGCTGCACGAGGGCTGAGATACTGTCAGGTTGCCCAGGCCTAGACAGGAGCACACGAAGTTCAGTGGCCGGCTGGGGTTCGAACCGGGGACCTTCAGGTTACAAGTTCAATGCTCTAACCACTGAGCCATCGCGGCTCGGTACCACCCACCATTACTTCTCTGGTATATTATACCACTGCTTTACTGGCATACAACCAACAAATTTAACAAAAAAAATCAAATCGGACAGCTGTCACATCCTTACGATGCATGCTGCCATGCAACCCGTAGGCTGCACGAGGGCTGAGATACTGTCAGGTTGCCCAGGCCTAGACAGGAGCACACGAAGTTCAGTGGCCCGGCTGGGGTTCGAACCGGGGACCTTCAGGTTACAAGTTCAATGCTCTAACCACTGAGCCATCGCGGCTCCAACAAATTTAACACTGAAAAAGAAGTGGAGGGGAACGGAGATCTAAGCTACCTAACACTGAAGAGTTCACAAGGTGCCTACACCTTGACGTTAACAGGCAAACAAAATGCCACTCGAATGAGGGCAAGCCGGGATCGGTTAGACAGCGTCCTTGCCGCTTTCACTGCGTCATTTCAAGCTTGTTTTTCAGTCGAACAGGCCAACACTCCACAAGCACACCTTGAGAACACTCAACATTGGTGACAGAAAACCAACAAACTTTGGTCACCTCTGTACATGAAGGCCGGACTATTGCACTGTACAGTAGAACTGGCTGAATCGTTGATGGAAACCCTCAGCTATTGACGCCATAGTCAGATTGCTGAACATTAAACAGGCTTTCGTATGTGTACAAAAACTTAATTCACTATTGGTCATCATCATACACAGCAATACACCAATATGATACACTAATACTTTACAACCAAGCAACCAGGAAAACTTACGTTTTTGAAAAAGTGAAACAAGTGGAAGGAAACGAGATCTAGGTTACGAAACTACACCCTCAAGATGAAACATTCAAAAGCATTTACATGGTGTATACAGTTTGCAATGCATACCTATGCTTTCAAGGAGAAATAGACCGCATTGAAGTGATCCAACGTTCATCGACAAAGTTACTGCACGACATAAAAAACCTGAGTTATGAAGAACGCACTCGGTCTGTTTCACAAAATATACAGATGAACCGGGTGATGTGATCGTAATGAGAAGGATTTTACTAGAGTAATTCTGAGAGGAACTGCAGAGATACGTTCAGATAAAAGCTCAGCACTGAAAGCACTTACTTATGGTGCGTAAACAAAGGTCGGATGGGTTGCCAATGATATAGACTATCAAGGCGGGATGTCGTTACCTGTAAAAGTTACGGAAGTAACGAGAACAAAGATAGGTTCAAAACAATATAAGATTAATACCTGGAACGTATGTGCCACCGGGAATGGCACTAGATGGCTCTTGCCATTGGAAGATGGGGTGATGTGGATCATACAAGATCATCGCCCTGCCTTCGATTAATGGATACTGAATACTAACTAACACCCGCCTCTGCTCCACAAACGAAATTTGGAGAAACGGTTAGTAACGTACCCATAAACAAATTGACATATGCAAGCGCTTCACCTCCTAAAATTGAACAAAAAATCGAATGAAATCAGACAGCTGTCACGTCCTTGCGATGCATGCTACCATGCAACCTGTAGGCTTCGTGAGGGCTAAGATACCGTCAGGTTGCCCAAACCACGACAGGAGCACACGAAGTTCAATGGCCCGGCCGGGATTCAAACCGGTGACATTCATGTTACAAGTTCCACGCTCCTACCACTGAGCCATTGTTGCTCAAGTAAGACAGTTATGTAGATGCATACATGCACAGCCGAACGAGTCCCATACGGGACTAGTGATCACGTGATCCTAAGAAGTATTAGATTAATCGAGTTAACCTAGTGACTTGACCAATTACCTGAATTATCGAGGTCTCAATTATTCATGGAGACCGTTACATTTAACCTCATTTAATAGTGATGAAAAAGTGAGAAAGTAGGAGCTAAATATGATTTATTTCTGCACAATGTCGTTGAACTTATCAAGGGCTAAATGATGCTCCCTCTAGATGGTGAGAATGAATCTATCATCCTTGGGCTTCTCTTCGGTAGCCGAAGTTGTCGTTTCTTCAGGAAAATTCACAGATACGTTCGACTGGGGAGGAATAAGCTGTGGTTGGTCAAACTTAAAGGTTGGGAACTGCGTCATATCCTGTCCCGTTGCGCCAAATATCCGGTCGATTTTTGTCATCATATCATTCAATTCCTTTAATTCATGAGGTGTTGCATTGGCCAATCCCATTTCCGCCGACCTAACAGCTCGAATAGAAATAGTTTAAACGTACTTGCTTTTTTCACCGTATTCCTTCAACTTGGAAACGAATGCCTTTTGGATAGAATCAACTGGCTGTGTTGCAGTCACTTTAGTAGCTACATTGTGGTGAAGAGAGAGCCTCGAGCATGGTCGCAATAGAATATTGAACGCCATACGATAGAGGAAGAAATTCAGAAAAGGCGCGCTTTGTCCTTGAATAGGTTCAGTAGGTTCGATATGTGTGCACACGAGTAGGAAGCCATAAGCTTTAGACTCGGATTATTAGCTATCGGTTGTGCGCCCAGTTTATGAGATAAGCTTGGAGAGAAAGGAACCAATAGATTCACCATATGCACATTGGACGTGAAATTTTAAATTTTCTCAGAGTGAACTTTGCATTTTTGAAGTTTGCGACGCACAAAAATGAACCCAAAACGGCTAGTGAAAAGGCTCATACACTAAAGTGCGACGGCTGAAATTTTTGGCTTCATCCGAGATGCGCAGGTATACCCATGTCCTCTATATTCTGCTTAACGAGTACTATCGATCAAGCCTGAAACTGTGTTACAAACAATGTGATAAGAAATTCTTCCCAGCAGAACTGTCGGCTCAGAAATCGAGGAGAATAACATGGAGATTTCGTGCATTGAGAAGAATCCAAAACCCGGAACTAGTACGTTGACGTGAAGAAAACAATGCCGAAACCTTTCTCTGAAGGAAAACACAATCTGATACTAGATGACTTTAGGACGCACACAACACATTAACCGAAGAAAAACACATTGTACAGATTGCAGCGAATAGGTTCAAAAGGTTCAATAGGTATGTGCATGAGTAGGAAGCTAGAGGCTCGTACACTTGTATCGTTGGTTGTCGGTACTGGACCCGGTTCATGAGAAGGGAACCAATGGATTCACCATATGAAAGGGTGGACATGAGGGATTAGTGCAGAAAGTACGTTGGGAACGCACTTGTTCTGGCCATAACATACAATTAATATACAATATACAATACAATATAAAATAATATGCGAATGGTAAAAAGCAACGCGTGCAATTTAAACATTGGAAAACTATCAACGTCAGTTCAGACAACGCGAACACAGCTATATAATGAGCGCTCTGCGATAAAACAGGTAAAGGTGTGCAGTAAAAAAATAGACCGGTTCAAGTAACCACACATGGGAGGTAGTATGAGTATCGCCAACACAGTGAGGAGGAGTGCGAAAATGGTGTGTGCAACTATTACTCATGGGGGTATAAAATACACGGAAAGGAATTGTCAACTGCTTGCTCAAAAGTCAAAACCGAAGGGGCAGTGATGGCAGTTTATTCTAAGGTGGGACAACGACAGAGTAGACGTTTTGGTGGGAACGGGCAGAAAACGGATGAAGAAAGAGTTTTTGTGAATGTCCACGGCGGTGGCAGTGAACGCATCATCAAGCCACATCCCACAAAACATCTACTCGCTCATAGCCTGATAAGTGATAAACATCATGGCTTCCTATCTCGACTCTCAACAGCCACGAGCCAAACAGATTTCTTTGACTTGATTTCCTCCGTGTATAACGCAAGTTGATGTATAATCCTTATTTACCTTGACATTAGTAAAGTGTTTGACAGCGTTTCGCACGCTGCCCTATTGCGAAGTTTAGCTGGCTCTGAGGTTGCCGAAACACTTCTTAGTTGGTTCACCTCATATTTCTCTGATCGCGAACAAGTCACTAGAGTCTCCGGATGTACATCCTCACCAGCACCGATCAAGAGTGGCGTGGTACAGGGTAGCGTACTTGGACCTACACTTTTTCTCCTCTAAATCAATGACGCCCTATCACACATCAAATACGGAGAGCCCTTCCTGTTTGCAGATGATGTGAAAATTGCATACAGGTTTTTTCGGAAAGACCTGGTCTCTGCAATAAATGAGATTCAATTAGATCTAGACCATCTCTCGAACTGGTCTTCCAACTCCGGTCTTAGTTTTCAACTGATAAAAGCCTCAATCTTACCTTCCGATGCCCAGATAATATACCACTTTTCATTCTCAGTAATTTACAACTCCGTGCTTCATCAGAATTGCGTGACTTGGGCCTACGGTACTCATGCTCCTTCAGATTTTCACAACAGGCCCAATATCAGATAGCTAGGGCGCGAAAACTTAGCTACTATATCCTGCATTCCTTTCACCTGCAAGAAGTCAAGCTTGCACTCTTTAAGCAACTTGTTAGACCTATTTTGGAATATTGCCCCATGGTTTTTTCACTTTACTCAGAGCATGATAGACATTCTATTGAAAGTATCCAACGCGTGTTCACTAAAAGGCTAACACCCAAAGGTTCCGCACTAAACTATCGTTCACGCTGTGAACAATTTAGCCTTCATCCACTGTGGATGCGTCGACTGAAACTCAACTTTATATTTCTACATGGACTGATCTATGATCAGACCTACACGACCAATGTTCGCCAATCACTAGCCTGTCCTACCTGCGAAACAAGGAATTCGAATTTTAAATTGACTTGTAAGGTATCCCAAACGTTAGACACAAATCTTTCCTCCTCTTCTACTCTCGAGTATGGAATAAACGCCCAGAATCCATTCGCTCAACTTCGAATCTTGGTTGTTCAGTAAATTGCTGAATAACTTTTTGTCGACTCGCACCGTAGAACAACTGTATAAAACTCAGCTCTCCACAGATGCACTATATGAGCTTGGGCCACGAAATGTTTTAATAGTGACCTGAACGAATTTGCAAAATTATAATTTCTGGTAATTCCCAGGCCCATGATTCACTCTTTATGGAACACATAGAGTGCGGACGAACCCCTCTGCAAATCTTTTGCACGGACACCCATCGTTACAATTCTGCTTGATATAAACAGAATTTCTTTTGTTTTTTTACTACATTTACTATCATGTTTGCAGTACCATTCTAATTTTGCTCCACAATCAGCTTGAGCCTAGCTTGCCGAATGAGGGATTCAGAACGCACCTCATTTTTCTAAACTTTTTACTACTTTCCATATGCATTTCCTGGAGTACTATCTCCACAAGTAGATCCGAGTAAATATCAGTTAGCATTATACCCTTTAGCTTTTTGAAGCTACTCTGTGCGTTTTTATGTGTTATTGGTCATCATACAGTGCATCTGGTGTCATTAACCTGACACAGATCGCGAAAAGAAACAAAAAACAGAAAAACAAAAAACACCAAAAACCGATCGTACACCGATGAACTTCGCGGTTTCCCAGTTTATGTTCAGGCTACCTAAGCTACCGGAAACATTATAACAACACTTTTAGTAGATTATAAGCAGTATTATGCTGCTCACTCGTTTTTGCTCAACTTTTCACTATGACGCGGCATACTTGGTAGTACTACAAGGCCACATGCTAAGTTTGCTCCACAATCAGCTTGAGCTTAGCTTGCCGAATGAAAGATTCAGAACGCACCTCATTTTGCTTAACATTTTACTACTCTCCATATGCATTTCCTGAAGTACTTTCTCCACAAGTAGATCCGTGTAAATATGAGTTAGCCTTATACCCTGGACCTTTTTGAAGCTACTCTGTGCGTTTTAATGTGTTATTGGTCATCAGACAGTGCATCTGGTGCCATTTACCTGACACAGATGACAAAAAAAGAGAAAAAATAAAAAACAAAAAAAAACGATCGTTCATCGATGAACTTCGTGGTTTCCTAGTTTACGTTCAGGCTACCTAAGCTACCGGAAACATTATATGAACACTATTAGTAGTACCTTAGTAATAGTGTTATGCTGTTCAATAGTTTTTGTCCAACTTTTTACTTTGACGCAGCATACTTCTAGTGCTACGAGGCAATTGCCTCCCGCTACGATTTAACCCTATGTCTCCTATCACACTTGCGACTGTTTCTTTTAGTGGTCTTATTATACACTGAATGTATAATAATGATAATAATAATAATAGTTACTTGATCTATGATATGTAGTGTCGCATTTCCAGTTCGCTTTTTAAACTTACATATGTATTCCAATCACCACACATTTCTCTATCAAAATATCTTTGATAGTGGCGAACTACCTGCTCTATGGAAAGAGGGGGTGATTACACCAATCTATAAAGGGGGCTGTCGTTCGGATCCGGCAAATTATCGGCCAGTTACCTTACTTCCCGTACTTTCCAAAGTCATGGAGGTCATTGTAGCAGATGAACTAAATGTATTCTTCGAAAAAACAAGATACTGTGCACGGAACAACACGGGTTCAGAAAAAGGCGTTCCTGCCTCACAAACTTTCTGACGGCTAGAGAAGAGTGGACAAGAGCCGTGGACAGTAATCTGGGAATCGATGTCGTGTACCTGGACTTTTCGAAGGCATTTGATCGAGTTCATCACCAGTTATTGCTTGAAAAACTTCAGCGCTACGGAATTGGTGGCTGTCTACACAGATTTTTCACCAATTACCTCACAACCGTCGGCATAACATCGTTCGAGTCAACGGCGAACTATCCCATCCATTTGAAGTGCCCTTTCGTGTTCCCCAGGGATCCGTACTTAGCCCATGTTTGTTTCTAATCTTCATCAATGACTTGATCAATGGCTTCGAGATACCAAACTTGGCGTTCGCTGACGATGTCAAAGCATGGATGGTCATCAAATCTCCTGAAGATACTATGAAGCTACAAAAGGGACTTAACTTTTTGCATTCCTGGTCACTTGCAAACCATGTGCCGTTTAACCATGCGAAATGCAAAGTTTTGTCAATATGTCACCATCTTTGTCACCAGTATCACTTAGGAGGTCACTCCATCTAGCGGGCGCAACAGGAACGCGATTTGGGTGTCATCATTCAGGCCGATCTTGGTTGCCGTGCCAACAGTGTGCGTGCTGCTAACACTGCAAATAGTAACCTTGGGTTACTTCGCAGAGCGTTTTAACGATTCAACCCATTAATACTTCCCCTCCTCGTATCGGCCTACATTAGACCCCACGTCGAATACGCAGTGCAAGCATGGAGCCCATGGCAGAAGGGGGATCAATTCTTGCTCGAACAGCCTCAAAGAAGAGCAATAAAATTAGTTCGAGGACTCAATTCATTACCGTACGCAAAGCGACTACAATGTCTTGGTCTTTTTTCGGAGCATTACAGAATGATTCGAGCGGACATGATCCTTGTGTACTACATCCTCACAAGCGACAATCACCCCTGTCGGCCGTTTTTGCAGCTGTCAAAGTCATCTGATCTCCGAGGCCATCGTTTCAAATTGATGCACCAACACAGTCGCTTGAACCGTAGACGCTACAGTTTTTCTGTGAGAGTTTGTCAGCTATGGAACTCACTTCCAGAATCAGTTATCACTTCCGCGTCCATAACAACTTTCAAATTTAATCTAGATTCCTTCCTCCATAATCAACATTATGATCACTTGTGAAAAAAGGAAGCAACCACCGAATCCCACCACACGAACATAGGCTCTAATACCTTCCCACCTGTTTTTAACTGCATACATTTTGTTTTTGCCCTGTGCCACTCGACCCATAGCTCTTACCATCCTGTGGGTGTTGTTAGGCCTTGCTTTTAATCCATAATAAATCAATGTTTCAATGTTTCAAAATGCCCACCTACAGTTCGGATTTTTTCCAGATAAGCCCCGCCACTAATGCAAAATGTGCATGCGCGAAAAGTTAAGCCCCGCCACTTTTTACCAGCTCTAATTTAATGTACGCACACAACCTTGACCTATTTTCGATGAAAACTATTCCTTATCCGCATCTAGGCTCATTTTGTGCAAACATTTTCTCCGTTCGGACGTAAAACCTCAGATGAACTTTCTGACGCTTTCAACTCTCGTTCATGACAAAGAGAAGGCAATACGTTTTTTGCAAAGCCACGGAGTGATCCATCAGCAACGTTTATGCAACAATGGCCACCAAATGATACTTTTAACTGTTTCTGACAGATGGAGGTGTAATGCCCGACGGTGTCGGCAAGAAATCGGTCTTCGAAAGGGAACTTGGCTGGACCGGTTTGAGATAGAGTTTAGGACAGTAATTCTATTCATTTATTGCTGGTCCAAAAATTTGGCAAAAATCAAATTCTGCTCAGAGGAATTATCTATTAGCCACACGACCGCTGTTGACTGGAAGAACTATCTTCGCGAAGTTCGCGCATGGCGGCTTTTGCAGACTCCAACAGTTATCGGTGGCCCAGGTCTACACGTCGAGAGCGATGAAACGCTCATAACTCGCCGTAAAAACCACGCAGGGCTAGTCCTTCCCCAGCAGTGGATTTTCGGAGGGATCTGCCAGGAAACTAAAGAGGTGTTCATGTATGCAAGGCCAGATCGAACTGCGGCCACTTTGATGGACACAATCCAGGCCTGCATCGCTCCCGGCTTAATCATTATCTCCGATAAGTGGGCATCATACTAAGGAATTGAAACGATAATTGGCATGAATTATACTCATGAAACGGTTAATCATACAAAAAACTTCGTGAATCCAACGACTGGAGCTCACACACAAATCATCGAATCTCTTTTGCACGTCTAAAAGATGCGGAATAACAGTCAATGCGGCACACACAGATCTTTAGTTGACAGTTATTTGTGTGAAATCGTTTGGAGGCAAAGGTACCGAAAAACATACCTTTTCATGCAGATTATTAATGACATGTCCCAATTTCACCCACTTCAATAAAAAGTAAAAGTAAAAATTTCATATCCTCTTTTTCCTAATCTTTTTTGGGTGGCGGGGGTTAATTTTTTGGCGAGGCTTATCTGGAAAAGATCCTACAGTTCTAACCCTCGAGTTTGGTTTACGCAAGTAGAAGCTTATTTCCGTTCTCGTCGAATAACTTCTCAGATAACTATGTTTTCTTATATCGCCACACAACTTCCCACCGAGATCGAAGCAGATGTTGTAGATGTGCATGACCATGTGCCCAGTGAGAACTCGTATGATAAGCTCAAATCCGCAGTACTTCAACGAACGACCGCATCAGATGAAGCTTGTCTACAAAGATTATTGTCAGGAGTGGAGCTCGAAGATAGAACACCATTTCAGCTACTGAGACATATGCGTACCTTAGCGGGTAAACATCAAGTAACTGAAGCGCTTTTGCGTAGTTTCTGGATTAAGTGTCTACCCAGTAACACGCGTTTAGTTCTGTTGACTCATGATGATGACACCCCTCTAGAGAAACTGGCGCACACAGCCGATAAATTGCACGAATGCTTTTTCTCCACTAATGTTAACCACATGAACGCATCATCTCCATCCACTTCCTGTGTACACCCGAATGATGATTTACGTCAACAACTGGCGGAATTGACTGCAAAAGTTAACGAATTAACAACATCTAGACCACAATTCCAGCGGCGTTGGCGTGGTCGGTCGCGTTCTAGATCTCGTTCACGTTCCAAAAATTTTCATTGACAACCTATACGGTTCTCTGCCGTGTAAATTAGTGCATGATAGTTGGCAATTGATCGCTAACTAGATGCCTCCTTCAATCCTATCAAAAACATAACAGTTATGACCGATACGGTCGGTTCCTCTAGCACGCCTTCGGAGGCTAACGATTGTCCAGTGGTGGTTAACCAAGCGTCGTCGTTACCAGATTCCAAGTATCAATGTGGCCTACTCAGTTGGAGGCCCCGGTGTATCCAACGCGCTGCGAATATCAGAGCATTCTTAGCCGCGGCCTGCTTCATTTCGTGCCTTCAAGCGGCATTCTCCGGTTACACGGCCTCACAGGTCACCACACTGGAGAAACGATTTGCTGTGGGTAGTAGTGTCATTGGTACGGTGAATTCATTCTTTGAAATCGGGGTACATCATATCAGTAATCTTCGTCAGCTACACTGGGAGCCGTGGCCATGTTCCTCTTTGGATTTCTATTGGATTGTTTGTCATGATGACTGGTGCCTTGTTGTGGTCTGTACCTCATTTTCTATTCACCTACAAAGCCCAGAAGAACAGTGCATTGTCGGGCCTAGATGATCCTTTGTGTCGTCACAATTTCAGTCGTAAAACTGTGCTCAATACTGCATGTGAAAACGAAAGCAATTCTGGTTTCGGATTTTTGCCCATTTTCTTTCTGGCTCAACTCCTCATCGGGGCAGGATCCAGTCCCATCCTCACACTGGCTCCTCCGTTCATCGACGATCATGTACAACCAGCCAAAGCACCCCCCATGATAGCATCCCAGTATGCAGCAGCAGCAATGGGTCCAGTCGTTGGTTTCGCCCTCGGGGCAATGGTTCTTCAATATCCGGCCGAATTTTTCACCCAACAACTGCTGACACCCAATGACCCTGAATGGATTGGAGCTTGGTGGGTGGGCTTCATCATCTTGGCCATTCTCGTTTTCTTGGGAGCGATCATCCTACTATTGTTCCCTCGCCAGCTTCGCGGAGCATCACGATCAACTAGCAGAAGAATCATGCTTATGGACAAGCAGCTCGAAGTACAGGAAAATGGGTCAGCGGTCCCAGATGGGTCTATAGCTCCTCCAAACGATATGGATGGTCATTTTGCTTCAATCCTACAACCGGCACATCAGACCACCAGCCAGTGGAGTGATTATTCGCGACCCGCATCACGGTCTAGGCGAACTCCCTACAGCTGTGCCCCCCAGCTTCGATGTCGCAAGTTCGACTCACCGGACAAATGCATCCGTTTCTCGCACACCGTTCGCTCTCTCATCCGAAATCGGGTCTATCTGGTTGTCTGTCTATGCATCTGTTCCGAAATGTTCATGATCATCGGATTCGCCTCGTTTCTACCAAAGTATCTGGAGATTGAATATCATCTTTCCAAATCCACTACGAGCGCAATCGCTGGAGGTCTCATAGTTCCGGCTGGCGCATTTGGTATTCTTGTCGGAGGTTTAATTTTAAATCGATTCCGATTCCGTCGTCGTGGTGCTATTCGGTTCGTGGTCCTGGTCAATTTGTGCATCATTGCTGGGATTACATCATTCTTCTTCCTCGGTTGCGAAAATCCTCCTGTAGCTGGAATCACCGTTGATTATCCCACACACAGCCTTCCGAAAAACCATTCTAATGCTCTACACTGGCGTAACGGGTCACAAACCGTTGCGGCCTCCCATACATGCAACAGTGGTTGTCATTGTGATTCGTATAAATGGGCCCCGGTCTGTCACCAACCGAGTGGGATTTCTTTCATTTCTCCATGTTTCGCCGGTTGTACCAATCGTTCCTCGAGTTCCGTTTCAACTAAACGCATCGTCTACCTCAATTGCAATTGTACCCGATCACTGAATCAGCACTACAAGCCCACCATCACCGACCCGGCGAAATTGCACCTCGTCCCTGGCCAATGTGCTACCAAATGCAATCGCATGGTCTACTTTATCATCATTCTGACCTCCTGTCTGTTCCTCACCGGAGTTATTCAAAATCCACTGCTCATGGTCACAATGCGTTTGGTCGGTCACAACGAGCGCGCATTCGCTTTGGCGTGCAATTTGTCATTATACGTCTGCTGGCCAGTCTTCCGTCGCCAATTGTATTTGGGCGTGTGATTGACGGCGCCTGTCGATTTTGGCGCTACGAATGCGGCCGAAGAGGAGATTGTGCATTTGTGGATTTGCATAAACTTAATGTGTACATGACCGGTCTTGGGATGATATTAAAATGCGTTGGATTGATTTTCTACATCATTCTACTGTGCCTACTCCGCTCAGGATGGACCAATCCAGCTGCCAATGAACTAGGTGCTGGCTCGTCGGGGCCCCAGAACATTCGTAAACAGAGTGAGCCTCTTGGTGTTGGCCCCGCTATGTGAAACTTTGAACAAGAGCCCGTCCATAATCACAAATGCATTCCACACTAGAGACATCTCTCTTCTTCCGAGGAGACACACAAAAAAGAACCCGACCGCCTAACTCCCTTCAGATCCAAACCAACCTGCATTTTTGGAGATATGACCAAAACTGCTCTATTATGTTTATATTATCATTAAGAATTTACAAACGTTTTTTTTCTGTTTGCCTTCACTCCCTTGAAGAGCTTCCAGTCAACCATTTTTGCAGCGTTTCACATTTTTGAGGTCACTTTATTCTTTATGGTAATCTCAGGCGGAATACGCAGTGCATGGCAGATTGTAAGGCATTCATCATTACATATCTCGAATTTTTGCGCGACCAGATTTCAAACAACGGAGGTCTTGTGACAACCCAGTCTACGGCGCTTTATATCGTCACCCCCTCTTCAGTTCACCGGATTCAGCACCGTCACTACTTTTCCCGAAAGTTTCCGATTTGATTACCACCGAATAGGCCCACCTCTTATCTTCTTATACACACACGTCTGCCTGGCTACAGTATTCAATTCAGTCTGTTAATCGATTTATTTTGGTGCTACTCCCTCTTTCACATCTGTACCATATTATATACGTTGCTGTGATACCACTGCCTCCTCCACCGCCTGCCCGGTATTATCATTGCTACACCATGCTTACAGTTGCTGTTATCGTCCACTACGACGATGTCCTCGTGGACAATAAAATCATTTCTCTGAATAAAAACTCTAATATGTGTTATTATCACCGTCGTTTTGGGGAAAATGCCCAAAAGTGCACCCTTCTGTGCAGTCATCCTAAAGACTTTGTCAACTATCAGCCATCGGGAAACACCAGAGCCAGCCAGTAATGGCGACTACTGGTAGTGACACCCCAAATTGTCGCACCTTACTCGTTCAAGACAATAGCACGGCTTGTACTTCCTCATTGAGACAGGTGCTGAGGTTAGCGTTATTCCACCAGGACCTAGTGTACGCAACCTCAAACACACCACCATCTGCCTACAAGCCGTTAATCGTTCTTCCATCCGAACATTCGGTCAGATATTTATCAAGAGCGATCTTGGCCTGAGGCAACAGTTTTCTTGGATTTTCATTGTAGCCGATGTTCAACGACCCATTATCGGAGTCGACTTTCTCACACATTTTGGCTTAATCGTTGACCTTCAGAATCGCAAGTTATCAGACTCCAACACTACAATATCTGCATCAGGAACTCCCACTGAAGTAAATTCAATCGGTATCAATGTATTTGTCGATGCCCCTGATAAATTCACTGATTTGCTAAAGGAATTTCCTGAACTAACAAGACCTACGCAGATGGAAATTGAACCAAAACACGGAATAATGCATCACATAGTCACTATGGGTCCAACGACTACTCAAAAGTTCGCCGCCTTGCACTTGATAAACTTGCGGCAGGAAAGTCAGAATTCGAACATATGCTTCAGTTAGGCATCATGATGAAGATGATTATGACGGAGCACATTGAAACATAAATATGTCTGTATTTCACCCAATAAAATCTCTATACTTCAGTTTTAAGGGTGGGTATGTTACCAAGAGGGAGTGTGCTAAATTTCAATTACTTTAAGCAATTTTATAATGATACGGTGTTATGTTTTTCGCTTAGTTTTCAGTTTATTATTGTTTGTTTCGTTTTCAGCGCCTCGGGATTTGAATCTGCTGTAATCCTGTCATAAAAATAGGAGTATGTAAATGTATATTTATCTATTGCAAAATATCGATTCTGAAGGAAGAATAGCCTCAGTCAACAGCATACCAACTTAATTCCAAGACAATCCTTCAAATTTAATGGATGATTGATACTTGGTGCTGTCCAAAATGATTATTTCTATTCTCGTAAATGATTTTTTTATAAGCCAGAACAAAGAGAGAGAGAATACGTCGGGATAGATGTTTGCTGTATAAGCTGCTACGGATAACCAAGTGGTTGAACGATTTTCGTCACACAGATCGATCGGTCATCAGTCATATCAGAGAGTCATGCAGACAGTCAGTCATGCAGAGAGTCGATTTGTCTGCGTGAGTAAGAAGCGTCCGCCGCAGTGATGGAGGGCCATCAATGGAGGGTGTGGGAGCAGTCATCTACAGCTCAGTTATGAGGCTGTTTGATGTGGATCGATGATGCCATATGTAGTAGACGGTAAAATGTTACATGACTTTATGCTGTACTATTTTCCAGTTAGTTCATACAGATAAACAACTTGCAACTAAGATTCATTATATTCGATCCACCTATAATTATGCTGAGGAAAGTTGATCTGTAGAAAGGTTGTCTTCTAAGAAAAGATGTCAATTATTTTGAATACAAAGGAAAACGAATTTATATTCAGTACTGATTAGTAATGTTGAGGACTGGTCGACCATGGTTGTGGTGCAGTAAAATTGTTCTACTCTACGAACCTATTTGCAAGTGACCGAACTCATCTGAAAGACATCGTGGGTAGGGTCATTGTTAGATACAATAAAAATGTTATTGGTTCCTAAGTCAGAAATCAATAAGGTGAATGATTAACCCACATGTCATCGATCGATAGAATCAGGACAGTTGTTGGTTCATAAATCGAGTCAGTCAAGCCGCAATGCGTCAATGACGTGTGACCAGTCCAAGATTCCATAAATGATTACTCCCAACTGATCAGAACACGCTGGTGCAGTTTTGGTGACGTGCCTCCCTCGCGTGCCAGATGTCTTGGTATGCTCTACTAATGTGTTCAGATAATAATGAAACCTGAGTCAGATGCTTCTTTATTGATGGGAGTCGATCAAGTAATCACATATACAGAATGATTGATATGCTATATACTTAGCTTGTGCACCCCCAATTATGTCACAAGAAGACAAAACAAACAATGCGTTCAAGGTTTCATAGAGAGTGAATGAAGATTACCCAAGTAAACGGAATAAAGAAGCACTGGTTATAAAGGTAAGCTCATTGCATGGGAAACGGGAAACGTGCATTGTGATGACTACGGTAGCAAAGTCATATTGATGAGCGTTGTGTATAACCAAACAACAATTTCCAAACGAATACAATCAGGACGGTTCACTGTCGTCTTGTGGTGGCTTTTCTCTGGGTCAGGTGTACAGTACAAGCCTCTAGTAAAAATACGCCACACAAAGTGAAGGGCAAAATAGAGCAATCTACAAACTGGATAATCACTTAACTACAAAAGTAAACAAATAGAATGAAAGAAACCCAGCATACACTTCATCAAACCAGATTGATGAGTGCAACTGTATGAAGATTGCGAAAAGAAGAGGCTACGCTAGATAATGTGGCTTTGAAAATGAATAAAATTGCGGCATTAATAGCTATTGGCGTGAACGTTAAATGTACTTGAATTTGACTTGATCTCAGATCACAGGAAGCATATCAGCTCAGTGCCTGCGTTGTGTATGTATTTTGAGATCTGTGGGTCTTGACATTTGTAACCACAATATTTGCAAACTTAAGTTTTATTACTGTGAAAATCTTTTTGATGTTTCCTAAGTTCGTAATTTCTTTTAAAGCTCTTGTCGCATTTACTACATTGGAATGGACGTTCTGTAGTGTGCGAGACCTTGTGTAGATCCAGTTTATACTTGTGTTGAAAAACCTTTTCACAAAGATTGCATGTGTAACGACCACGAGAATTGCGCATTTTGACATTCGTTCCGTGTTTTCTTCGAATATGACTTTCCAGATCACGTGGTCGACGGCATTTGTAGCTACACTGTGCGCACTTTCGTTTTTTATCAGTGTGAACACCTGATCTGTGATTTTGGAGGTTGTGATTCCTTCTGAATCTTTGGTTGCACTCACTGCATTGAAATGGAAGTTCTTTTTGGTGTCCAAGCCTGTGTTCTTTCAGAGATAACATGTTCGGAAATTCAAGTCCACAAACCTCACATTTGCACCAACCACAAAATTTGTGTAGCTTATCATCAACTCTGTGTCTTGTTCGGATATGGCGTTTTAGATCATGTAATCGATTGCATCTGTAGCCACAAGATACGCACGTGTGTTTTTTCTTGCCACCCGATGACTGTTGTTCATGTTCATCGGCTTGTTGAATCCGCGCTTAAATAAATAGACAATCAAGTATGGCTCAACAAATAATGAGGATTTTATGTGGGTTTCTAAATTCTATCAAGGTCAATGTCTAACCCTCATGTTTGAATTAGCAACAACTTTTTATGAAAATCATCGTGATGCTTTTTAACAGATTATTTTTGGGCTACTAGAAACATCGAGCAAAGAAGTGATGATTCCATGAAAATGACAATTTTGTCACTCGTTGGTAATCTCAGTTCATTCGATTTGGTCATCAACCAACATATTGAAAGATGGATTATGAAACTATACTCAAGAACACATACGTATAACTATAAATGAGACGAATCCTATTGGCTTCAGTACAATTTATTTATTGAATAACTTATTGTTGGCTTTATTACATGTATCAGAGTAGATGAGGCAAGTACCAACTAACTATCCAATGGAAATTATTAAGGTAAATTGAATTAAATCAAAATAATCAAAGTGACATTAAATCTTGAAACAACAATCAAAAGAGGACGACTAGCTTCTAACATAACTAATGACTGAAATATTTGAACGAATTTCATCGGCAGGTTCATATCCAGATGCTTCACATGTTAGTTAGGTTATCGCTTTATATAACAAAATACTGTTCAGCTGTGCTTCAGTGGTGTAAATAAAAAGCGCTCTTTACACTTTTTGAACGATGAATAATCGACTGTTGCGTTTGTGATCAAAATTCATGTTCGAAGCAAAATGATGCAGAACTCACCCACTGGAGCAAATGCTTCTATCAACGGATTTAGTTGATTCACTGTAAAATAAAGCAATAACAAACAGATACAGAGACCGACATACTCTGTTTTATTTTCGATCTACCTTCCTGAAGAATTGCGTTAGTTGAGTTATGCTTATACTGGATTTTACCGAGAAATTATACAATCTTCAAACATAAAGTATACTGATCCTGTACCCAGAAATGTGGTGATGCTTTTTATGGTGATGAACGAAATAGTTCTTCAGTGTAAGAAATGATTGCGCCGTTTTAGTATAATGTGGACAATATTGTCATTGATGTGAAATGCCGACATTACTTATAAGTTTTAATCGCCCTGAGAAAACTTGAGTCAATCGATGATGACAATCGACTGGACACGCGTCAGTAAGCATCACGTCAATCGATGAGTCAATGGACAAGTGTTCAGTGAGGTTATGAAATTCAGCAGATTTGAACGGAATCACTTATCGTGTAAATATAATGCATTCAGACGCGACAGATATTTGTTAGCAACCATCTATTTATCGCAACAAATGGTGGTTGGGAACCATAAATGAAAGAAAACATAATTCGCATTCACCAAGTTGCCCCCAGGTTAAAAGTGTTTGCAGATTTGAACTGAATCATTAGAAGAGTAACTATATTGTATATGTTGAATAATGAATCAACCTAAAGTTAAGGCGAAGTATAATAAACTGCCTAAAAGAAGCAATCGGTTTACTTACGTTGATTTGCGAAGGAGATTTGGGGGTCCAGGAAAAGGAACATTAAAGAAATAGTCAAGTAGTGGGACGGATCTAGCATTGTTGAGCACTAATCGCACGACTGTTGTGTGAGAGAAAATCCTCTTTATAACGATCCAAACGGTGTCTTATTATTTCTTTCATTAGCGCCATTGATCCGCTAATGAAGCACAAGATTGAGGTACATTCTAATTATATTGACCTTCCCTCTAATTAAGTGAGAATACTTCTTGAACAACTCCACAAAACCCAACGATGGTAGTGAAAAGACGATGAACGGAATAGTTATCAATTACGGAACGATTCTATCACGTGACAAAGAACAGGTTCAAAAGTAAGCTAGTTTATCGTTAAACCAAAGACATAGTAACAGTGACAGGTATGAGTGAGCGTCAGTGGGTTTCAAAAAGACGCACAAAACCAACTAGAACAAAGACTTATACTGGAAGCAGAAATTTGAATAAACTGGAAACTTATTCATTGTGCTGCGATCGATAAAACAATCTGAAGAAATCATGATAGAAAAGATAGTAAATTTCATGAAAGAAAATGATGGCACAAATCCACAATAAATTACACCAGTGACTTCACAACGTTCTGTTCACATATAACTCAAAGTGAGAAGAAAAATTTTCAGTCGTTTTTAAATCAATCATTGACGGAAGATGATCCCGATAGAACAATTAAATTCGTTTGTTGAAGAGTTCTTCCAAAAATACTTATTTTCATAAAAATGGCAATTTTCATAAAGCAATTCTTTTCTCAGGTGAAGCTTTTTTGTATCTAAACGATTTCGTACTAATGCACAATCAATGTTTCAATGTTTCAATGTTTCAACTACTCTAATCACTTTCAACTATTCTCTATCCTTATTAACCCACTGCCATGAGCAACAATCGTCCGTGAAACGTAATTCTATAAGAATAACTCTGTTGGCACCAATCCACCCCGCCCTGGCTCCATATCACCATGAAAATCGGACGTTTTCGGTAATGTTACAAAAATCAATAGAAAATCTGGAAGGTGAACATATTGGAACATCCCAGATCGACTGATTATCCATATCAATAATAGTTTATTCCTCAATTAAATGAGAACATGCCACATAGGCAAGATCAGCAGAATACAGCCATAAAATACGCTGATAAAAACACGAGGGTAAAATGTTCATAATTTAATTTCCTGGTAATAGTACTAAAAGAATGCAAATATTTTGAAACGTCAATCGAGTTTCAAGTGAACTGAAAGTCAGGGTCACCGAAAAAAAAATTGGCTGGTGCCACTTGTCCGAGGTTGGGAATCAGTAAGAGCTGGAAGGTGTGCTGCAATGGAGGCGATTTTCAAGTCTGCTTGGTTGGTGACTAATACATTCACCGCCCAGGAATTGACTGTTTATCGTTTCATTGCTGGACGTCTCATCGATCGAAAGGGTGACCAGTATTTGTTATATATCTGTATTGCCATCCTGGAAAGTGTTTCAGCGATCGGAATTTCTTTTTTCATATTCCAGCCGCCAGGATGGTTAAAATTCGTGACAAGTCAGTGAAAAAGAAAATTCGTTTGGTCCGGATCGGTTCAATCATTCCAACTTCCCGAAGAAATACTGGTTTTTGAAGGCTTTCCAGAAACCGCACTTCACGGTGAGGTTTGGGCGAGGACCAGGATTGAAGATTGTGCTGGTATTCAACGAACGGGACTCCAAAGGTTAACATAAAAATGGGAATGAAGAAAAATGGAAGGCAACAAGATTCGACAAAAAGGCATGGTTATGGGTTTAGTTATGCGGGTTCGACTAATCAACGACAAACTCATGTGAGTGACTACATATGAAAAAGTAAGAATGGAGGAGCTCGATAACATAACAGAACTTTCTATAAAGAACTAGGAGGTAAAGCGAAATCAGGCAATGCAGCATTAGTAAGACTTGCAGAATTTAGAGTATGGTGGGTCGAAGTAATAATGTCCAATGACCAGAAAAGTGACGAGAGTCAATTTTGCTACGTATTGACGCATTCTGAATCAAGCATTGTGGTGCGAGTAAATTATAATGAAGTTAGAATGGTAAACCAGGAAATTATAGTACAAGGCTATCATTTTTACCCAACAAATGGTCAGTGCAAGGTGAGCGAGTCACAAAGGAACCGAAGAATAGTAATCTAATGGTTTACAGAAGATTGCCATGAGTATGCGCACTACGGTTGAGTGCCGCATTAATTTCAGGGCGTCCCAGATGCTTCCATTTTTTGTATATGCAGAATTCGTGCAAACGGCACAAGTTATGTTGTGATACCTGGCCGAACCGTTCATTTTGCTCGTGTAGGATGAAAATCCAGGTAAGAGCGATAAGCATGAAATGGAATTTTTCAGAGAGATTTCAGAGGTTGTGCAAAATGAAAGATTAGAAAAACAGCATGTAAAGAAACAGTTGTGCATTAGGCAGCGAGTGAAGCCACGTGGCGAGTCACTTATCATTGATCCATATCCATGCAAAGCCAGTTCTGGCATAGCAAACTCGCAACAGCAAGACAAAGCAGTTAGCTCTAACGCTGACCGGTGGTCTGGATACGAATCCAATCGTTTGGTTGAAAGGTAGCACCAGGTGGTCAGAATATAGACATACCTTCTTAAAGGGAGGACCATGGGGCCCGACGAAACACCAAATATCTGATCATTTGGCTAACCACGGTTGGTCATTCATGGAAGTAGTTAGGGAGGGGGGAGGACCGGGGTTCCGAATACGAATCCGATCGTTTGATTGAAGTTAGTACGCGGGTGTTCAGTATGGAGGAGTTGGGAGGACCGGTGTTCCGAGTACGAATCCAATCGTTTGGTTGAAAGGTAGTACACGGGTGGTCAGTATGGAGATCATTGATGGTAGAGACTCGAGTAGTCTCAGTAAAGTTGGTGCTAAAGTTCAAGCTGCAGGGCTAGCATTCAGAGCAAACCAGGGTAAGAATAAGTTCTAAGATTAATTGCTCAAGAAGCCACAGGTCAGTCGATGTACAACATGTTTCTATACAGTGGATTCATCGGAAGATAAGGCAAACATTTGGATAAATGAGTTGCAGTAAGGAACATTAAATGGATCAAGAAGTAGGATAAAGGGCTTGGAGAAGCTTATGACGTATAACGAGCATCACATCCGCATATCAATATCAAACTCTTGCAGACCTGCCACTCAACATTGGAGTGTAATACTTCGAATCCTTTCAATATTTGTTGATGATAAAGTGGCATGCATTCCAAAGCAAGCTAGAAGTAAGCAGCGTACTCATGGCAAATCTTCTAAACTATGGGGTTGCACTTCTATTTTTAGGTTTCTTTCTCAATACTAGCATTTTTACTGCGCATACACTGCACCTCAACTAAAAGATGCGACATCCTTTTACTTTTCTCCTTTAAAATGTCATTATATGCCCTCGAAAGAGAAAGTAACACGATCAGCAAACAAGCCTTATTGATTTTTAACCACGACTTAAGCCCATCACTTTTGTATGAACACTAACTGTAGCCTATTAACCTTCTCAGATTTACCTAACTGTCGGCTAAGCTTCCCTGTTTTTATTGCTGATGGTCTCTTCTGTCTCTTCTCGTTTCCATACCTACGTGGAACGGTGGATAAGCGGCTGATAACAAAGTTTGAGAATACATGTCAGGACGATCTAGCTCGTGACGTTCTTTACCCGGATTGGTAGTACAATTTGCCACTTTCCATTCCGGAATAGAAAACAACACGGAGCTGCTGATTTACAATGGCATATTCGACGACTAACCTCTCACAACGTGAAGTTCGGAATATATGAACGCTGATAACGTAGCGCAGGCGATTCATATCTTCGCCACTTTTTGACCTTGACGATTGGTGATGCCTCCTAGTTCAAAACTTGGAGAAATGACATTGACTCATGTTTATGATCACGAACTTGTGGCTCATTCACTGCTTGTGAGTTATGCTGCTATAATCTTACATTTTTTCTTCTTATTATCATTGCTTGCTTCACCATTCTATCTTTTTGGGTTGTTTTGGGTTACTTTGCTATCTATTCATTTTCCAATCAGACTGGTACGCTATTTTTCTTGACAGTTCTTGCTTCTCGAACAGCATTTTTATTGCTGTAACTTGCTGATCTTGCCCCCGTGGCATGTTCTCACCCATTGAGAAATAAACATTATTATTATTAAGGTTATGGGGAAAGGACATACGTATCGATAGTTATGCTTCATTTAACGTGGTTAATAATGGAATCTCATATCCTAGAGGGCCTTGTTCAAACAGGTGATCTAATGATAACTGCTATTTAAGCAAAGAAACAGTGTTTTCTATATTTGAAAACAGATTCATTTGTCGCTTAAACGAATAATAATCACTGATACTACAGAGATCATATGGAAGACTATTCCAGATACCAGAATAAAAATTCAAAAAGAATTGAGAATGGAGCGAAGTACGAGAACGCGCTAGGTTAACAGTGAACTCCCGCATTACCAAGCTTATATATAGAGCTTGGTGCAAACGAAAGACAACCAGAAGCAAAATGACAGTTTTAATAATAATGATAATAATTATTTATTATCTCTCATCAAATGAGAACGTGCCACGGGGGCAAGATTAATATGGTACAGCAATAAAATGTCCAGAATTAGACATCTAACGAAAAGATGTTCATATAATAGCGTTATGGGCAAAGTTCAGATGTCTAATAGAGAATCGTTCATTAATAGGAAGTCAAACGGTACGCCTTTCAAATGTGAACTGAACATCAAGGTCATGGCTAGTGCCACTTGCCCAAGGTAAAGGTCCGTCGTAGACGTCAGGCGGTGCAGAAACGGGGAAAGTTCGTAATTCTCTCTTTGGCAATAAATAACTCTGCCGCTCGTAATTGACTAGGTACGGATGCATTGAATTCGTTCTGAGGAGAACGCGTCACTCTACCTGGGTATATCAGGACGCAGGCCGAAAGTCTATAGTACTCAAACCTGGTCGAATTAAATCTGAAAGATAAAATCCACATCGACGTCGAAGATAAGAAGTGCCAAGTCTTTTGGCAATGTAGCCAATGATGTATCTCATATTGCCTCTCAGTCCAATAAATTGGTTTATTCTAAGGCACATTTTCGATTTCCCATTTCTCATTTTGTACCCGTTTCTTTGGAGAAATGCAGCTACCATAAGTCAGAATTGGCTAGTTACTTAGGTTCTCGCAGGCAAGCAAGAAGTAGGGCAGATAGGGTCTGGCGGAGTGAGGAACTAGTAGAAGAGGAAATATCGATTGAGCTAAAAAGACTTGAGTTGAGAGAATGGCTGTTTGAAGCAAGAAAGCAAGCATTATTAGAAGAAGTTGAAGGAGTTGCTAAAGGGAAAAGTTATTTTCAAGGTAATGTGGTGGGCTTAAACAAACTGGTAAGACAGACCGATTGTAAGATGGCCCTGGAACAAGTTGATTATTCATCTGACTTGAACTGCTCGACGAATTTGAAGTGAATTTTCCAACGGCTACCCCGAGCCATTCAAGAAAAATGGGCTGAAGAAGCTGATAGAATATTGCGAATAGGAACTGACCCGTCCTTCACAGATCTGATCCAATGCCTTGAGAGATGTGTATCGATTTCTACCAATTTCTATGAGGTCGTTGCTAACACCGGTAGATCTCAAGCAAATGGGGTTGGCCAAGTTCGACGATTTGCGAAAGGAACGTGTTTCAATTTTGTGACAAACGGTGGAGGCATGGAGTGCCCAGAGTGTTCACAACCACACAAACTAGAATCTTGCAGGCTCTTCTTGAAGGCAACCACGCTAAGAGGGTCAAAGCGTATGAGATCTCTTCAGCTCTGTTTTAACTGCCTGCTACCAAACCACAGGGCCCATGCCTGCAGGAATTCAGTTCGCTGTAGCATATACGGACAAAGACATCATCAGCTGCTTCATGATATGCATCCTCGAGGTGCTGGT
Organism: Zacco platypus; assembly: GCA_038088235.1. Lineage (NCBI taxonomy): Eukaryota > Metazoa > Chordata > Actinopteri > Cypriniformes > Xenocyprididae > Zacco > Zacco platypus. Next base: position 2,801 of record JBBHEA010000182.1, on the reverse strand, counting down.
AGTAACACTGATGCGATTGTAAATTCTGTGGAAACTCTAATTACCCGAAAGTTATCTCCCATTTATTGCAGTGAGGATAATTGAACCTAGAGGTACAGTCGACACGCACTCCTTGCTCGACAGTGGGTATAGCGGTTTCCAGATATAACCGCTAATAAGCCTGAGTGACGCGTCATATTGTCCGCGAATACCCAAATCCAATATAGCTCCTATCGTATGAGCCGCGGACGTCAGAATAAAGAGGTAATTATGGGAATATTGTACGGTACTAAACGGTGATCACAATAAGGAAATGAAATTAACAGCGTCATGCCTCAATAGTGCTTATTCCTCGTCAAATAAACAAAGAGATGAACGACCAACTAATAAGCCAAGGTAGCGTGCCAAAACGAAACCAAGCTGATGACTAGTTTCGACTTGAACAAAAACGAACTAGGCTGGCGATTTTATGAGTTCATATGTTAATAAATATGCTCCAAAGTGTGTAGTAGTTGTGAAGCAAAGCATGGAAACAAAGCAAGGAAGAAGGGAAAAAATCGCGCAATGTGAATAATGCCTAACCCAAAAAGAGATAAAGTAACTGGGAGTTAGTCGCAACATACAGCAGACATTCTGACAGTGGGTCTGACACCACTTAAATCTCTGAGGATGTTGTGGATGAACTTGGAATCAAAGGGTGTCCAACGTCTTTAGAAGTTACATCTTCGAATGGAAAATCAACAGTAGCAACGTCAGCTGTCAGTCTTGCTTTGTGTTGCGTAAATGTCGAACGGGCATTCACGATCAAAACGCTGCCGGTGACGAAAGCGTTCATTCCAGATACACCTGTTTTAAACGATGGTCACACCTTTAGGACATAAAGCCTATTCATATTCCTGGTCGTCGTATATCGGTTCTTCTTGTTACTAACGTCTTGAAAGCACATTGGATATTTGAACAACGTAAAGGTGCACCCAAAAGAGCCATATGCCTACCTGACCGCTCTTGGATGGACAGTACTAGGATCTGCTGTCGCTGCTCACCCGAAACGAGCGATGACAAACCACTACGCCAACACTTTGGCTGCGGTGTCGAACATGAAAGTTGATGAGGTCGATGACAATCAATTGGGAATGTGCAAGTCTTTAAAGGCTATTTCAAGTTGAACACCACAGAGTGATACATGACACTGAGTGTACGTCCAAACGGATCGATGGCAAAAATCGCGTTCCAGTCCCTTCGAAGTTTTAAATGGGGCGAAATCCTGATAGCCAGCTTGTTGCTGAAAGACACCCGCTTCAGTTGATGTCACGTTCATTGATTGAGAATACGGAAGCTATAAAATTGTGCGACGCGTGAATGGACAGAGAGTGTTCTGTAGGTGAATGTTGTACATTTGGGTCACGTGTTGCTGTGTTCGAATCTGAGTCGACGTATGTGCGGTTGGCGAGAGTCATTCCCATGGCGGTCTGGTGAAAAAGGTGACGTAACTAAGCAATTGAAACTATCAGAATGCGGATATGAACCACTGAACTCGTGTATGGTTCGGCAAGAGGCAACGGTGGATACGGTGGATGTTGAATTGAACAGGTGACCAGTTCACCTTTGACGGTTCGTGAAAGATTGCCTGCACCTCACTCTTGCAGAATATCCAGTAAACACGCCGGATCCGGCCCGGATCTGGCCCGGATCCGGCACGTTCTGGCCACAATCCGGCAACGTTCTGGCCATTAGACAAATGCCAGATCCGGCCCGATCCGGCAACGATCTGGCCATTCTGGCCATTTTGACGACGTACGGATACGAAATCCCTGTTAACTTAATTTTTGTGTCGATCAAATTTCCATACGAAACACATACAAACGCGAACTGTTCAAACCAAACTACCGATTTACTATTCTAGGGAACGCAACATAAACCTGAATTATATTTTCCCTCTCCGATTCCTAACTTTTCGAGAAGGCGAACCTCGTTTGACTCGTAGTCAACATCCCATTTCGCCCACTCCCGCCGTTAACTATATCAAATAAAATGCGTAATCAGATACAGGGTGATATATTGTAATTAAAATATAAGGTAAACATCAACTGTCTCCGTCACTCTTAGACCACTTGCGTTGTCATCCTTGTACTATTCATTGGAAGACCAATTGACACTTCTTCGAGCAATTATTCTGGTTGTATGTTTGTTGGACACAGTAGAACCTGTGGATAAAAAGCGGATTCTTTATTATAGCTTCCTATATGTTGACAATACCTGAAAGGTTTAACGATCGAGATAATTAGGAATGAATAATTCAATAAGTTATTACACTACGATGCGACCAGAAGGACGCAAAAGGGGTGAAATTTTGTCCTTTTTTTGTGGGGAGCATAAACAGCTACATACAATACGATGAAAGCGAAAATACTTGAACCTTTCAACGCAAAACGGTTCACAAACGCTAACACTACTTGCACCAACGTGGTCATAACAGCATGCATATAAGCTGTTTCTACTGCAGATGGATAGATATTTATCAATATGTTCATACTATTTTTGCTGTCTGCACACGATTCACTTGCAACTATTCCTGTTAGAATTGAGATAGTGTATTTTATGCGTGTCTCATTCTAATGGGAAGTAAATATTATTATGCAAGAATTAAAAAACGCTTACGTTTCTTCACGAGGTTGAGGTGACTGTTCTTGAAAGGGGATATTCTGTGAACCCACTTATCCACTTTTGTCCCGGTGGCAGGTTACCCAGTAAACACATGGCCGTATCGGCCATTCCGGCCAAGCTTAACTGTCAATCATAATGCTTCTAAGGTCCTAACCAGT
>JBBHEA010000181.1:0-31136 GCA_038088235.1 Zacco platypus | reverse complement strand
ATTCACGTGAAGACTGTTGAACATCAACAAACTTTTACATCTTTTACCAGCATATCATGATTTGCGAATCAACTGTAAAGATTATAACCCTATTGCGCAACCGAGAGAAACCTTTTATCAATTGCATTACATAAAAGGCATCAATATAGCCTGATGTGATTTTAATAAATGGTTATGACATATTCAGTGCGAATATTTCATGTACTTTGAATAAACCGGAATTCAAATGCTGGTTAATTTAAAATCAGATCTAAATACGAATGATAAAATACACTTTGCAAGATTTAGCGTCATTATTCATCGTATGTGGTTGAGCAGTTCAAATTTGTTAGACCAAGCTGCAAGGTATGTGCACGCTGAAGAGATTTACCGCCAGTATTTTGTTCACCATCACCTGAAAATGTGAGATTCAAATGAGTATATATTTCAGATTCCAGATGTGAATATCACAATGCTCAACAGAATTTTGAATAATTGTTACAATCATTACAACCATTACAAATAGGTACAACAATCGCTTGTTTTTTTACAAATCACACAAACACGTCAAAGGACGGGAAACTCTAATAATTAATGGACCCGAAATAATTTGGAAATTTTATATTCTTGAAAATAGAGCCTTGTTTTTCTTTAAAAACAATACAGATTTCATTTGAAGATTGAATATTTGATACCAATTTTGTTGACGAGAATAATTGAAAACAAATGTCGGTGGCTTCAATGAGTGTCTTATTTAAAGAAAGCTTTGCCAGCCACCGATGTCGAAACTTGGATGATTATCATCCAAATAGGATGGACACACGTATAACCATTCGCTTTACTTATACCAATTATGTGTCAGCTGCTTTGAACGAGATAAGAAATTTCTAATAAATGTCCACCAAAATGATAGACTTTTCCACTGACATACAACATTTTTATATGGTACAACATTTCCTACTATTCCAATATAACTTCATTGGTGGAGAAACAATAAAGTCTTTTGTTACTTAACATTTGTGTTTAAACTTTGAGATTTGATGGTTATATCGTTTTCGGGAATCTACATTCCAGATATCGTATCTGATCCCTGTTTCTTCTCAACTCTCGTTTTATTTTTGTAAATATATTCTCTTCTAAATTTTCAGCATTTCACTCAGATGACGAATTACTCATTTCCTAGTATATTAAGCCATGATTCACTAATCAGCTTTATAAACGTTTTCGAGTTTTGTTCCAATCAAAACTGCATAAATCATGTTGGTTTCATGAACGATGATATCTCAATTGTAAATTGCACTGATTGTAGAAAACTCGTAGTATCAGGCTGGAATTGCGGTATGTCAATTACGTTTTTTTCTTCATCTGGTTAATTTTCCCAAAACATTTTCAGTTTAGCGAATACGCAACAATACGCGAGACACAAACGACATTTAACATTCATTGGATTTGCTTTATCAGATATATTAGGCATTTATGCTGAAATATAGTAACGACCCTTAACACAGGCTCTCCATCATAAATATATGAATCCGGCATCAACGACTACGTGTGCTCAGTTGTTTCTTTTGCAAACCAATGAAAACTGATCTCCTCTAAATAAACTACAACACGAGTGGTTTGATTTCTTGTAACATTACTGTACATAATATGGTTTGTTTAAAGAATATATTGAACGTAACGGGAATATTTACTTATACAGACGTTTCGAAATATTGTTTTTTTACTCCCACTAAGTGTGCACTGCAAAATGTTGGTTATGCAACACTTTGTGGACGATTCCTCTAACAAAATGATGTGATAAGTTAATAAAATGTTTCCTTATGTTTGAACGATAAAAAGGGGGTATGATTATTTGCACGTTGATGAACTCAAGTTCATCATCTTATTTTTAATAACATTGATAGCAAGCGTCACTTATTTCGACTTGTGGATGGTAAAAATTTTAGGCAGATTTTTCATTTATATTAGGCTTAAAAAATACGGTATCGTCTCTATCGTTACCAAATATTTGTGTCTTATTAAAATAAAGTATGATGCCTAGAGGGAAATCGTTCATAAAATGCCGTCGGCAAGCATTATTTCAATTGAGTTGGAGATGGCATAATGAGTTAAAAAATTATGCACACAAACGTTTTGAATCATAATGAATGCCTGTACGTGTTACTCAATCACCTTAAAGAAGGCCGTTTGTGTATTTTTTGACTTACATCAACTGCATAAATGTTACCAGAGTTCAACACTGCATGCATCAGCAAATAAATATTTACGTAGTTTTGTTCCTTTAAGAAACAGAAATTTATTTTTATTGGTGTGACATTTTAAAATAAAATCAAAATAATAATAAACTAAAAGCCCACGTGCATTCCCTGAAACCCAAGAGCTTTCCAAAATATAGTATTCACAATATATAGTGTTATTTCATTGTAAAACGAACGCCACTATGCGCATATAACATCCAGATTAGGTAAAAATTTGAGATTAGGTAAACACATTTTGAAGAAAAAATTAAAATTGTTGTACTTGCAAGATATGTAGGACATTTCAGAAAATTATCCTCTGTCATTACATGTCACTTCTGTGTGAAACAAATATTTGGTAGTCAATTTTACACTGTTGACCATTAACAAAGTTATACGTTTCTTTGAGAAACATATCATGAGTGATACATTGCATATCTTGTTTTGGTACAGCAATGGTAACTTTGCATATTTTGTAAACCACAATGACGGTTAAAGGTGAACAAATATAATAAACATGAAATATAGATTAAAAGAAACACATTGAGATATGATTATGATTCTTCATCGTATAAGTCGAAGCGGATTAAATATTGAAGCATGAAGCGTTAGGGAAAATACATGTGAAGAAAATTACCGCCTTTATCTTGCTCTTCGCCAGCTGAAAATTCAAATTTCATATAAAATTTCATTTCGAATGACATATGGTAATAACAAATGTTGTATATAAATTGCTACAATAAATCGCACACATTCTATGTATCATACATTACAATCACATTTTGAACGCTAAATGTAAATAACATTTACTGATTACAAATTGTTACAAACAATCGGATGGTTCTTATACATCAGCTAAACAATATTTGTAAGAAACGCTCCATTAAATAATGTCCTGGAAAAGAATATAATATTTTTTGTTGTATTATATTAGTATCTCGTTTACATGAACAATCTTATCGTTCAATGAAATTTCACTAAAAGAGATGAATGTCATGAATGAGACAATATTTCGTCTACATTAGTTTAGAGAATATTTTGCATATATTAAATAAATTTGTATCTTGTTTTTTTCAGGACACTGATGCTGATTAAACTGGATTATTGTATGTCTGTTACTAATACATTTCATACGGGAATAAATCGGAGCAACGTTCGGTGTCCTGGATGACTGTATCGTTTGAAAAAACCTTCCGGCACAAATTTCGATATTTGAATTTTTATCATCTAAACCAAAATTGTAGTTCTTGATAGACACAGTCAAAACAAATTGCTTCGATAATAACAGTAGTGAATCAGCTGATGTTAGAAACCGTATAATTATAAAATTGCACGGAACTCTAATCAAACATCATTTGCTGTGAAACCGTAAACTCTCCGTAAGCTTATCATTTATGTTGAAATTCTCAAATGCGATGGTAAAATCATTCATTTGAAAATGTTTTTGAGTGTTCATATTCGTTTCCTGTTCTGTCTCTACGCTCTCCTTATCCTTGTTATAGTATATCCTTTGCATTTTACTTGTTTTCTAATTGCATTCTTGTAAAAAATAATTTATGACCATATATGATAACCCATGATTCACTAATACATAGGATGGATTGTTTCTGGCCCTGAATAAAACAAGAAAGTATATTCCTTTTTTATTTTATAAATAGTGATATTTCCATGTCAAACTATATTGAATTAAGGGTGCTGATATGAGTATAGTTTGAATAGCGATATGACAAATAAAATATACTTATCATTTGTTTACTTCCGATATTACCAAAAATAATTCGGTTCTAGAAATTTGTAACAACTATCCGGGAGGTGATAAAATCAAGATAGATCACTAACTTTATTGGTTTATTTTAAATAACATTGTTATCACCCATCATTTATTTGGGCATTTGCATGTCACAGATTATTCATCAGGTTTTTCCGTTCGTTATTTGGTAAAACATATACTATGCTATCCATATCGTTATTGGATAATGATGTCTAACTCAATTAACTGTTTTTTCAGTAAAACTTTATTTCATACACAGAATGCAGCCAACAGTATTTTATTTGCGTTTCAGATGCAATCCTTTGTTTCAATAATATGCACATACACAAGTTGAACCAAACTGAGACCCTTCAAATGTTACCCAATCCCATTTCCAAAAAACCTTTTTATTATGTTTTGACCCAAATCAACTGAATAAATATCATTTTGCATGCGATAATAACTGCTCACTTTAGTGAATAATTAACTAATTACGTTTGTGTAGGACGCATAAATTTGGTCCACAATTGTTTATTATAATTACGATGGAATCAAAATGATCACGACTTATCAGCTTACGTGCGTTTCCCGAACCTGAATGGGATCCTGTAATAGAGTATTCGGGATAGAATGTGTTATTCAATTTAAATTCGAATTTTCGTGAATAAATGGACACTTTTCAGTTTGACTCAAAAGATAGCCATATGAAATACATAGATGAAATCCTTCAAACTAATTTTGTAACAGCAGTGTTGAACGTAATATTAGGAAGATATTTGGGACTTCCAAAAAATAGTTTTTCCGAGTTACTCATTATTTTAGAAGCATATCATGATTCACAGATATTTTATTACGATACGACTAATTAATGTAAACTGCTTATGTTTCGAAACTATTTGACAATGTTAGGTAAACAAAAATTGAATTTAAATTTCAAATATGAATTTTAAAAAAAATCCCTAAGATTTCCGTGTTATTATGTAACGTATGTTTTTTGGTATCAAATAGTTCATCGTGATGCAATGAGTCTACAACATGTTGAATAAATTACCCCCTGAATCTTGCGCTTGGTCAGCTATAAAAAGGGTGTTTTAATGAAATTGAATACAATGTTATATCTAAGTAACATCATGATGTTTGAAAAATGTTGCTGACAATTGCGTGCTGTTTTATTTATCATAAGATTATGGTAAACATTGAAACTTATTATATTAAATGATTGCAAAATTAGTTTGAAATTATTCATTTTAATAAAACGGTCTGTTGTCAATATAATCGTCGTCACTTCAGAATCAAACTTAAATCAGTGGTATATATCTCACGAGTTACAGAAGAAGCAAACAAGACACTGAACATGAAATAAGTCCTGTGTTCATATTTATCATGAAATCGTCTCATTTGAAATTCCATGAAAATTTTATAAAGTGATAATTCTCTGGTAACACAGTGTTGAGTCTCACATTTCTGATGGATTATACATTCTTCTTCAACCACTGATTTCGACTTTTTAAATAATATTGTTAAAGTGTAATTTACATTTGTCTTGGGATACATTTGTAAACATGTTATTAGAACGTTTTTCCTTAGTGATATGGGGCTTATATTCGTCCATATTATCCATGGCATTGCTCGTTTGTTCCCCTATTCTCACTAAAATCATTACCCACGAATTGCGTTTCCTTATTTATTATTCCAACTACGATATCAATGTTTTTATGGTAATATTTTTATTTACAAACCTATGTTTACTAAAAACACATTCAGGTCTTGAGGCTGTTGTATGCCGTCCTCGTACATTGAATTGTGTGTCACTAAAATTGATGAACAATATACGTTACTCGCTTGCCTTTGGAAAGATTGCTTGTGCATGTTTTGACTCACATCAACTGCATAAATTTTACCAGAGTACAATACTGCATGCATAAGTAATTAAATATATACGTAACTTTGATCGTTATGGAAACAAATATCTCTTTAGATTGGTGTGACATTTTACAATGAAATCAAAATATTAATTAACTGAAAGCTTACATGCATTCCCTGAAAGCAAAGAGCTTCCTGAAATATAGTATTCACAATATATAGTGTTATTTTATGGTAAAACGAACATCATTTTGCGCATATCATATAGAGATTAGTTAAAAATATAACATTCAGTAAATCCATTAGGAAAACGAAAGTTTAAATATTATATCCGCATTTCAGAAAATGAATCTTTGTCATTACATGTCACTTCTGTGTGAAATAAATATTTGGTAGTCAATTTTACAATGTTGAACATTACCAAAAGTATACGTTTCTTCGAGAAGCATATAATGAGTGACACATTGCACATCTTGTTCTGGCAGAACAATGTTAACTTTTAATATTTTGTAAACCACAATGACGGTCAAAGAAGTCAATGAAGGTGAAAAATATATTGAACTTGAAATATTGATTATAAGACAGACACCCAGATATTGTATGATTCTATATCGTATGAGTCAGGGCAGATCAAATGTTCTAGAATGAATTGGTGATGAAAATACATGTCAAGAAAATTACCTCCTGTATCTTGCTCTCCGTCAGCTAAATATGTGAATTTTATAGAAAATTTCATTTTGAATGACATGTGAATAACATTTGTTGAATATAAATTGCTACAAAAATCGCATACATTTTTATGTGTCCTACATAGACAGTACTAAACAAAGCTCTATTTAGTCTCTTCAGGATGAATTTTTATTTTATTATTTTATTATGGCACTGCTTAGGTTTCAATTAAAATTTTGGAGGCTAACTGTAAAAAAACATTTATTGATTATAAATTGTTACAATCAATCGGATGGTTTTTATACATCAGCAATACAATTCTGTAAGAAATGCTATTTTGGAACATGTCAAAGAAATAAATATAATATATTTGTTGTATCATATAAGTGCCTCGTTCACCATAACATTTTATTCTTTGAATAAAATTTCACTTAAAGGTATGAATCATATGTATAACAAAGGATTTCGTCTACATTATTCGATAAAATATTTCGCAAAAATAAATAAATTTGGTTCTTGTTTTTTCCAGGACACCGAAGCTGATCGCACTGGATTATTGAATGTTTGTTACTAAATTGTTCCATGTGAAAATGAATAGGAACAACATTTGTTGTTCAGGATGGCTGTCTCGTCTGAAAAAAGCGTCAGCCACAAATTTTTATATTTGAATTCTTGTAATATAAAACCAAATTGCAGTTCCTGATAGACACAGTCAAAACAAATTGCTTTGATAATAACATTATTGAATCAGCTGATGTTGGATAAACTTTTGATTTTAAAATTGCACGAAAAACTAATCAAACCTTATCTGCTGAGGAACCTCAAACTCTCCAAAAACTTAGCATTTATGTTCAAATTCGCATATGCGATGTTGAAATCATTTTACAGAAGCTGAATTTGAGTGTTCATATTCGTTTCCTGTTTTTTCTTCGCGCTGCATTCCTTTTTTGTTATTGTATATTCCTTGCATTTTACTTATCGTTTCCTAATTTCATTCTGGTGACAAATAATTGATGAGCATATGTAAAAAGCCATGATTCACTAGTAAGTAGGATGGATTGTTTCCTGGCTTCGATTAAAACAAGAAAGTATATTTCATGTTTATTTCATGGAGAGTGATATCTACGTGTCCAACTATATTGAATTCAGGGTGTTGATATGAGTATATTTTGAATAGCGATATGCCAAATAGAATATTATTATTATATGTTTTCTTTCCATATTACTAAAAAATATTGGGTTATAGAAGTTTGTATCAACACACAAAATACAAACATTTTTTGAACTTGGTTTTATCAGAAATGGTAGACTTTTATTGCTCGAAATTAGTTACAGCTCTAAACACAATTGTTCAATGAGAAATATGTAAATCCTGAAACGATGATATCACGTGATTATTGATTTATTTTGTAAACCAATGTTATATAATGCACCTTAAATAAACTACGTTACCGGAAGTGTAATTTTGTGTACTAATTTTGTATTCGTACTTACTTTACACATTCACGCAATGTCGTTTATGAGTGAAATTTATTGCACTTTTTACTAATCTTAGCGAAATCAAACGTGCCGTACTTTTACAATGATCACTAGCTGTTTCCATTCACTTTTGAGCCAAGGAACGAAAAGCCAACAACTATCCGGGAAGTGATAAAATCAGAATAGATCAATAACTGTATCGGGTAATTTTCAATACCATTGTTATCACCCATCATTTATCTAGGAATTTGGATGTTACAGATTATTCATCAGAATTTTTCGTTTGTTATATCGTAAAACGTGTACTATGACTTCAATATCGTTATTGGATATTTATGTCCAACTCAATTGAATGCTTTTCCAGTAAAACGTTATTCATAACAAGAATGCAGCGAACAGTATTTTATTTTTGTTATAGATGCAATCCTTGGTTTCAATAATATGCACATACACAAGTTGAATCAAACTGAGACCCTTTAAATGTTAAACAATCTCATTTCAAAAAAACCGTTTGATTATGTTTTGACCTAAATCCTCTGAATAAATATCATTTTGCATGCGATATTATCTGCTCACTTTAGCAAATAACTAACTAATAAGGTTTATGTAGGGCGCACATATTTGGTCTACAATTGTTTATTATAATTACGATGAAATCAAAATGATCATGACTTATAAGCTTACGTGCGTTTCCTGAACCGGAATGGGATCCTGTAATGGAGTATTCGGGATAGAAAGTGTTATACAATTTAAATTGGATTTTCCGTGAGTTATTGGACACTTTTTATTTTGCCTCAACCGAAATTCATAATAATTGCATTGATAAGATCCTTCAAACTCATCTTGGAAAAGCAATGTTCAACGTAAAATTTAAGCGATCTGGGACGTTGCAAAGAATATTTTTTCTTAGTTATTCTCCACTTTCTTGTACAACATTAATTAGAATAACATATCATGATTCACAAAATATTATATTATGAAACGGCTAATTAATGTAAACTGATCATGTTTTGATAACTATTTGGCATTGTAAGTTAAACAAAATTTGAAATTAAATTTCAAATATGAATAATAAAGAAATCCTTAAGATTTGCGTGTCATTATATAACGTATGTTTTTTGGTATCAAATAGTTCATCGTGATGCAATGATTCTCAAAGATGTTGAATAAATTACCCCCTGGATCTTGCGCTTGGTCAGCTAAAATAGGGTGTTTTAATAAAATTGAATACAATGTTATCGCTTAGGAACATCATGATGATTGAAAAATGTTGCTCACAATTGCGTGCTGCTTTATTTATCATAAGATAATGGTAAACATTGAAACTAATTATAATGACTGATTACAAAATTAATTTGACATTATTGATTTTATTATAGGAGTGTGTTGTCAATATAGTCGTCGTCACTTCAGAATCAAACTTCAATCAGTGGTTTATATCTGACGAGGTACAGAGGAAACAAACAAGACATTGAACATGAAATGAGTCCTATTTTCTTATTTAATATGAAAACGTCTCATTTGAAATTCCATGAAAATTTTTTAGGGTGATAATTCTTTGGTAACAATGTGTTTAGTCACACATTTCTGATGGGTGATATATTCTTCTTCAACCAATGATTTCGACTTTTTAAATAAAATTGTTGGAGCGTAATTTACATTTGTCTGGGGATACATTTGTAAACATGTTATGCGATAGATTCTCCAAGTGGATTGGGGTTTATATTCGTACATACTATCCATGGCATTGCTCGTTCGTTTGACTATTCTTACTAAAATCAGTACCCACGCATTATCTTTCCTTATTCATTATTCCAACTATGATATCAATGTTTTGTGTTAATATTTTTATTCACAAACCTATCTTTACTGGAAAAAAACATTCAAGTCTCGGGACAGGTTTTGCTGTCCTTGTTTACCTAATTGTGTGTCACTAAAATCGATTAGCAAGGTACGTTTAAAACAGTTTTCGTAGGTACAAGTTTGTTTCTTGAATGTTACGTAACGCTGAAAGGTACAATAAAGCCTCATACTTGATTCTGTTTCATTCACCAATACATACATCAATCCTATTATCAATATAATTGCCCAATATTTTCAATGTAAATAAAGCATTCAATATGCACTTTAAAAAGTATGTTTTTGTGCACACACACAAAAAAACTGGAAAGCAACTTTGAATAGACCCCACGATGATTTTCTTTCTCCATTGAGTCTCTCAATGGTAACTTAATCATTCAGTTTCATCACAGCGGCAAGCACCTTGATTGAATATGTTTTGAGGGTGAATTCAACAGAACAATATTCTCCGGTAACTGGTTCGTTCCATTACACGTTTGTAATTACGAATTGGTGTAAGTTGATATTGGTAGTCAAGCGTCAGCTTTTCACGGTGTGATAACATACCACCATGACCCTCAACACTTTTCAAGAGAAAGCATTGATAAGAAAACATATAAATTTATATTTATATATCAATGAAAAATTGGACAAGCGCTGTAATACGTTTGCTTACAATAAACACAGTTCAGGGTTCGTTTATTAAACTATATAAATACAATGACTACATATTATTGGACGTAAATATTGACATAATTTTTGAAACTGAAAATTGAATTTTCATTGAGTTCGTCTTTAAAAATACGAACATAAAGGATTGACCCTAATTGTTGTGGAATGTTTCTTAGGATTACAGTAATTACAGAATTGGTTTTTGTTCCTCGCTGCCATACATTCGAATTCACATTGTAACGAAACGACTGAGTTATATGTAAACTTTTTTCCACGAATCACTGTATTTTTGAACTCTACTCAAACTATACGAATAGTTCATTGTCAGAGAACACTCTAAATATATTTCAATATGAACTTCAAACAGCTAGTTTTGTAAAGAAATTAAAGAAACATTCACGCCTACATCTAGATCAACCAAGATGTTCTTGGAATGGTATACAATTTGTGGGTTATAGCACATACAATTATTTTCTGATGACTCACATGTGTGTCCTTAATTCAACAGGGAAAATAGAACGGTTAGTGTTTGACATAAAAACAAACAACTGAGATCATATCTGAAGATGGACAACTTTTGATTTTTCATCTTGTCTATTGAACATTTGTACTAAGTACATTCAACATCTAGTGTCATAACTTCATTTATAACTAATTTTACAAATAAATAATTGTAATGAGATTATTACAGATAGACGGTGGCCAGATGTTTGCTTATGAAGTTCAGTTTATTTACTTACTAAAATAAGTTCCAAAATTTAAAACATCATGCGAATTATTTTAATCAATAAACCTGAGTCGAACAAAAAACTCGAACGGAATTACGTTATTTATAATTGAGCTATTCTTCATGATTTGTGAAGCTACGTGCATAAATTGTAAATCACATTGGCACATCTTTCTGTAACACTATTGACTTAAATACATCAATATAAGAAAAACTTTCCAGTAGGCACAATTATCCCGTAATTTTGGCACTAGAATCATTGCTGTTTTCTAGTTACAATGAAATTAAAACCGTGTTTTACTGCTTTTCTTTCGTGTTAAAAAAATGAAAAAATCTCCTTTGAACGCTAGAAACTTTCCGACCGATGTCATTTCTTTGTACAATAACTCTTTTGAGCGAACCTAGTAACATGAAACCAAAAGTATGACAGCAATGTCAACGAGTAGGGGACAATATTTTGACCGAGAACAACTGCCTGGTGTAGTCATCGTTTGATACAACGAGGAAAGTTACAAAATCATTGTATCGGAGCAATCTTGCGTCGGCCATCTCTCACATGACACCGTTTACGCGTTCATAAACGATTACACTAAACTGCCCAGTGTGCGATGGTGGCGTACCGTTTAACGTTCCTGCCTTTCATCCCAGGCAACTCAGGTTCAAACACGCGTTTATTCTTGGATATCCGATATTGATGAGCTGGTATAATAGCTGAACTGGAGTTCGATGCTCCCGTTTGGTGAGTTTGAATCAAACAAATCATAGGTTTGAGACTGTTGGAACTAGAATGATCTGCCGTCAACCTGCAAATATTGTGTAAAAACTCGTTGATTTCATCAACAATACAATCAGCCATTTTGGATGTTGTGTACAAAGATACTGCAATCACACTTCGTACGATCCATGCTAACAATAACAAAAGATGATATGAACGTCTATTTTAGGCTTAGATTTTACTAAAAATCATCATCGTTCAATAAAAGAAACATGTAGGTGTGAAAGACAAGTTTAAGAGGATAATCAACGAACAACGCTATTTTCTCTCAAAATTAATAGAGTTATTCTAAATTAAATCATTTATTTGGAATAATATACGATAAACGTAAAAAACAATCAACTAGCTTCAAATCTGTGACGGTGTTACTCAAATTTGAATGTATTTTGTCATTATGCAAAATCAAAATTTGGATAGGTTGGATGAATCGTCTTTTTAACACGTAAAATGTTCAGAGGTTTTTTCACGAATTGCATGCCTTTAATATAAAATTCCACACAGATCTTAACAGTATAGTTCAATTATCTCTATCCATAAAGATATCAGAGTTTTTTTGTTTAAAACTTCACATTTTCTATATCTCACACGTTGACCACAAAATATTAAATGGTAAAGTATAATCCAATGATGCAATTTATTTTTTTAGAACATTGAATATACCCATTGATGCTTTCGACGGTCACCATCGAAAATTCACCTGGTAACCGATAGTTTACGTTGCTTATTTATTGTACGTATATAAAAGTAGTTAAGTAGGCTGTCTTTGGATAAATTGCCCATTAAGTTTTAAAAAACGGTGCAACTATAACATTTTCTACAACATACCATATGGTCTGTATTCCAGTTGTGCGCCTATTCGTTTTGAAACTGGAAAATTGAATCAAACGTTGTTATATGTTGATATATTTTTCATTACTATTTTAATACGTTGTAACATGGAACATTCAAGTAAACTGGTCATTCACTCACAGTTTGGTAACGAGTTAACCGGTTTCCTACATAGAAGGATAATTGCGCCCACGAGAACCAAAAGCTTCATGACTTTCTGATCTCACAACATTAATGACTAAACAATCAAGTTCAATTACTTTTTATAATATCGTCTTCCATGGACGCAAATGGTTTGGATGCTGTCTCTTCGGTTAATCCAATGGTGTTACCGTGTCTGCAGCCAATCCTATTATCTTGTGATCTACTAATATTTACAGCAAGTAAGGTACCCCTACTGACATCGAAGTTTTTCTGTCCTAAAAACCAATGAAACTAATATTAATTCAGTTGAATTGGTCGGGTTATGGAAAATATTCTCCCGAGAGCAAAAGTATTTGTTCATTTGATTTGATTAATTGAATTAATATGTGAACCCTGATTATTACGTTGGAACATGAGTAGTACAGTTAGATTGATTCGTTTGTTGAGATGTGATCCGTACTGAACCATCAAAGTGTGTTCAGGCCTTATGACTTTAAACTATTTGCATTCATCTAAGTCGGACTGTTCAACTGCTCATTTTAATTTTTTTTTATGAATAATACTGTTCATTGGCTGAGGTCTCGCCAGATAATCGATACACATTTTACGGTTACTAATGGATGTTTTCTGAAAAATTGTTAACAGTCAGACACAATATCATAGTTTATTGATACTAATGCAACTTGATGTTTTTAGGTCAATCCTCTGCGGTTCGTGGCTTTCTTGTACCGACTTGATCAGATAAAGTCGGATGTCAAAAACGGATGTCAGGCGACAAAACTAAGCTAATGGTTTGTTGCCTTGTCTTCTTGAGGTGGTATCAATATTTTAAATCAAAATGGACAACAGCAAGCTCGAGAAATTTTCCTAGCTGTTTAGGCATATAAGGTATCTAAGATTCAACGGAAATATTGTATACGTTCTTCCACGGCTCGCCAACTAAATCTGGATCCTTTGTAGGCCACACTGTGTTTTTCAAAGGCTTAAGGTAGAACCTCTAGGAAAAATAGCTGCACCCCAAAATCAACTAACTTTTCCAAACGTTCTTTGAGAGGTAACCTCAAATTGTCAGTTAAGGTTTGTATTAAAGCTCATTATCAATTACGATCTTGTTTCAGCAACTCTCCAGTCAACAGTCATCTTGTAAGTCGACAATGATTATCATCATTTGGATTCACCAGTGACGTGAAGGGAAGATGGAGTGCTTCGGAGGAAATGGTCTGTCTTTCAAGCAGTAAATGATAATCACACGTCATATTAAACAACATCACAAACTTAAACTAACACCATTTTGCAAATGGAAAGGACATTGCAGTTTTGCGATTTCGCGTGAAAACAACACAAAAAATGACACATATCGGTTATGATTTGTCGATGTTTTCCAAGAAGCGGGACACCAGGAGTAGAACTTTACAGCAGAAAAGATCTTCCAAACTCTGTGAATGTATACTGTATATCTGAAGCTGAGCAGGTTCAGCCAAAATGTTACTCTCCCTTCAAAACCTGTCACCGTCAAATGTTGCTCCTGTATCACAAAATAGTTGGAACTCATATTCACCTAGCCAAGCAGCAGTAATCGACGGGTTAATATACCCGGTTTTGACCTCTTAACCTAAAATATTGAAAACATACTGACTGAACTTTCAACAAGTCCTCAAACCTTATCCATCTCAGAAATATGCAAGCAATAAACCATCATTTCAACAGACTCTTCATTACCAACAGAGCTCTGTATGAAACCAAACTTGTTAAATATGACTAGTTGAAAAGGGAGGAATGTAGATTAGCAATGCAGCAGAATAACTGTAGAGTGTACGACTGAATACAACAGTAGGTGCAGCAAATTTGATCAGTGTGTATGATCAAACGCAATGCTGTACATCGGAAGTATGGGATTTTCATAAGTTATTTTGGTTACTGAGCATTATTGTCACCATCAGAAATCCGTTTCTTCTTCTCGCCCATTTCAACGCCACAGAATGCAACGAACACGTCTCTGAGCCCGTCTATGTTGTATTATTCAGCGTTTGAATAATGAATGCGAATGGACAGCGAATACTAGAGGTTTGCGCTTATCACGTATTTGGTGGTACTAACCCATTATTGATAGTGAAGTAGTAAAGTTATATAAATTGGTGAAATCAAAGAATTTATCTTCTAAACCTGCTGGATTTTGTTGTTGTCGGACGGACATCACTCACGTCTTTCACACTCGGATATCTCATTTTGCAAACTAAAACAATAATCACTACTATATTTGTTACTAAATAAATTAATAATTGAAACTTTTCTGTTACGCAAACGCACAAGGAAACACGCATACTGACGTGTATAAGGTGTTCATGCCCAATCTTCTAGATGTCGACGGTGTTGAAGGTCATTCAAAGCCGTAAAGTCAAATTTCTCATTTTTCGTCCGCCATAAGTTTCATTGGTTGAAATGTCTATTGAAGTAATGGATTCGGATAACAAGTCGATCTGTGATGTACCTACATGTAAATCTTCGAGAGTTCGGTTTGTTCTGGTAACACGTCTAGAGTTCTCTGACATTCGTGATTATATGGAGCCACAACAATGATGTTTGGTGCTAAATGGGCTTGTTATCGTCAAATTGCACTTAACGGGCGTTACTCGGTCTGGGCAGGGCAATTATGAAGACAATGTTGTTGGAAGTGGTTGGACCGATTGCAAATTTATTAGTGATGTACTTACCTGTTGAAATTAAAAACGAAACTGTGAACGGGGATATCGTCATTATACATCACAGAGTAATTACTTTCCCATTCGGCATATAATAAGACCATTATGGAAACCATGCGCAGAGTTAACGAGAGGCATTCGATAAAATCTTAGTCAAAAACAGTATTACAAATTATGGCATTTCAAATAGCGAATCAGGAATGACAAGTCATGGAAGTTGGATGAACAACCTATTCCTGCTTATTGTTTATTACTCGTGAGGTACTTGAATGTAACCATGGACTTAAGTTACATACCCGAACATAAACTAAACAACCGTGTAGTTCATGTGCTCTTTTGCGATCCATAATATGTTTATGACACTGGAAGCACAGAGAGATGATAAAAACACACAACGTGGTGGAAAGTAACATGACAATGGATCAGAGTATTGAGCTAACTGGTTGGGTTTATTCAAACCTACTTGAGGAAATGGATTACCATAGAATGTTTAAAGAACTCCAACAGCCATCGGCATTTTAAAGAGAAAAGCTAGGATGAAATAAATTTAAAGGAGTTATCTGGGAATTTGATGCATTACACTTGCGGTCTTCACAGAATTAATCTGTTTACAAATGTGGATTGAACAGGTTTTCTTCGTTATGTAGTGATGAACGTGTATACAACGTGCAGCTGAATGAACTAACATTGTCGACTGAGCAAATATTTTGGAGAAGTTCATCGCAGAGGGTGGAGTAGAAAGAGAGGTAGAAGTTGTGACGAAATGATTTACACGAAGTGTCAGGTTTTTTCTATGGAAACAGTGTTCCACGTATGGTATGCAGAAGATGCTCGGATGGGTCATGCCTAGGATGCGTGTACTTCGGAGTGAATCAGTGAGTGGGAAAAACTAAGTTAAGTCTTATCCGTCACAGTATGAAGGATCAACTTGAAGTGCTGAAGACGCTTACGGCAGTTGATGGTGCTTCTAGCAGGCGGTAATATTTTAGTGATAAGCGCGTTGAAAACGCGCCACGCTGCGACTATTTTTGGAGCAGTGCCTAATCACTATCGACCCTTATTGTAGTAATGGTCGTATACCTTAAGCGAGGAAGGAAAATATGGGCAAATTATAGTGACAAAGTTTACTGATGCTTGTAAATTGGCAAAAAGCTTGCTGAGTAGAGTTGGAATAGCGAGAGTATAAAAATCCATAACGGTGTCACAAAATAATATTTGTGAGAAAGTAGAGGAGAAGCATGAGGAGTTAATTGGACGTTATCCCCGAGGTGGTGGATCAACTTGAAAGCGAGTCGATTCCTTTTGAATCGCTTAAAGAGGAAAATCCCAGTTGGTTGCATGAAATCAATAAAATATTCGTATATTATAAGCAAAAAGGAATGAAGCTCCATGAGCTACATTTATTTGTGCGCTGTTTATACAAAAAATGAAGACAATTGGGCCCAAGACGCAGCTACGAAAATGACTAGTGATTGACGGGAAAACTTATAGTCCGGTAACTTGGATCCTTACAGTAACGTAAGAGTACATTCCGCAGTAGTTATCCTCTAATTCCTGCAGTTCATTACATACAAAGTAACGTCACATGGTGGACACTGACATATTCTTTTGTGATATCAAATTAAAAGGTGGTGATCATCTGAGCAACCTCGTGGGCACAATAAATCATATAAATAAATAAAGATGGTCTGATGTAGTTGACCGATGTGATTAGAATCCAGTTTGACGGTCACTAATAAACATATGGAGGAAACATATTTTTTCCTAAAAATTCAAAAAAAAAACGCTCAATCACTTGGAAAATTACGCAGTTGTGAAGTGTGCCGCGATTGCTTTCAAAGTCGGTCAGGTTTACTATTTATAAAGAAGGTAAACTACATCTATTTTGCAATGCCTTTGTAAAAGGGAGAAAATAGGAAAGATAGATGCACTAGAAATTTAAGTATGCCATGCAATATTGAATACGAAAGAAAAATATCAGGTTCCGAAAGGCAAGAAGCATTGTTGATCAAGGTTTCACATAGACGTCATCCAGAGTAAATATTATGGTGAACGAAGAGGTTTACATAGCACTTAAGTCAGATACGATTTGAAAATGCATCAAAAACGAAGATAAGGATGCAAAATCTCTTGACAAGAAATTGCAGTTTACAATGTATTTGTTGGTGGTTATGGGAGATAATGTGTGGGTCACTGTGGACACTGTCATCATCAATCCGGAGAACACTTATGTTCTCAAAGTCCCGAGATTTACGAGACCGCATTGAGCGACCGAGGAGCCGTGGATTTGTGATCTGAGCAAGGCAAGTTCGGTCATCTAGAATATCACGGTCGTTTCGTTTTGAATTGACAGTAGGTGCTCAGATCACTTGTTACGCGCGTACTGTCGTCGTGTCGTTGACAGTAAACAAAGTATTTTGAAACTGTTGTTATCAATGTATTGGTGACTGCACTTCGTTTTGATTGCCATACAAATGGACGGTAAAAGACCTGGAAGTGCGGAGACGTGTTCCAAAGTGCATGTGTTCAGAACGGAAGAATGTTTATGAAAAAGGAAAACGTGGTGGAAGTCAGTCTAGGAAAATTGTGAGAACCTAGTGGCCTGGGTGGTGAAATCATCATACTTGAAGGTGGCTGATTGTGGAATGATGCTTGATGAAATGGATTTTCACATATTTGTTGGGCATCTTCGGACACCATTAAAAACTTGATGGTCAGAATTTCAAAAGTACACGCATATGGGTAGGTTATATATTTTGTATGTTGACTCGGTGTAGCAGTGGCCGGATGAAATATAGAAGGGTTACTATTGTGTTTAAATTCCAGTATCATGTTTATCGTGTAACATTTTAGAGCTCCATGGGTAAGACTTCTCAATCGCATATCCGGGTATCTCTGCGTGTAAAACAATGAAGATCAGAATGGGGCTAAAAAAGTTAAAAGACAATTATACCCTTGTACGTTTTTCCTTTCATTGCCTCTTATCAAACCGTTCCGCCCAGGTCTTTGGTGTTTCTGTGTTTTATCCCCTGGTTTTGATCGATCAACTAACGCTCATGATGAGGAAAAGGGGAATGCTTTCTTGAGGTTTGCGCAGAGGGTGAATTTTTAAGATCATTACATTGGGTCTATCAGTTGAAATAAGCATGAGCTTTTACGATTCTTTCTTAAGTGATGGTTGAGTTGGTAGTATATTCAAGTTAGATTAAGTGCAGGGCGTTCTAAGGAGTAAGGTACCCTTGCAATGACTAGTAATTCATGGTCAGTGGTGTTCCTGGTTCCTGCAAACTGATTTGGAAACGGACCATTTAGTTACATATATGTTATTGATCTCGCCGAAAGGCATGTCTCGCAACATGAGGATAAACTTTATCATTATGATTATGATTATTATCATGTGTGAAACGAAGGTGCCGACGTTCAATATTCCGCGCAGAATGAATCTGTTAGTTCGTCTCAATAAGTCTACGAGTCGCGGGTCGCATTAAACTATTAGTTTGTTTTCTGAGTAAGGACAATAGGCGTCAACCCGACTAGTTCAATTTACTCGATAAAATTCACCCAGAGTGAGTTAGTTCTCTTTTGTGTAGAAGCTATAGGTTTGACTGCGTTTATGTATTTATTCGTATTTCTAAATGATCTAGTTCGTTATTGTAGTACTACCGTTCTGTTAAGGTCAACCGAGTATGAGTTAACCTTGAACGTGAGACATGCAACGGCAAGATCAGGCAAGCTGCGAGCACCAGGAGTGGTCTGGGTTACAAGGAGTGAGTCTCAAGAAGTAGTTCTTTTGGTAGTTCTTTCAAAGCTGTGCCTTGTAAGGACGCCCTTGACGTCTGCAAAGGTAGCGCGTACAGCATTGTTTTGATCGTGGCTCTTCATGCATCACAAACTAACGACAAGATCAGCTAAGTAATCTACCGTTGGTTGTTCCCGAGTCAATTCACGCTGTGATCTTGAGCGCGCGGGTCATGCTCTAGCATCTTTTTCAGTTTATGTGGGTTTCAAGGGTGTGGCTGTGAGCAATCAGCTATGCAGCTACTGTCCCATGTTGGAATACAATAAGAAAAACGCATCAGGAAGATGGGGATATTTTCTTTAGACTAACAGAGCGACATATAATAATTATCATAACGCTAGCATTCAAGGCAGTTTGAGAAGCTTCCTTAGTCGGAGTTTTACCTGCATGCGATTTTCCAGGATAAGGTGTTGATTAAGGTTTCGGTTTTTTGGAATGCCTTATGACTTGTTTAAGGTTTGTTTGATAAAGGAGAGGCAGGGACAGGATAAAAAACGAAGAGTTTCCAAGAAACTCAGTTTATGTTTTCCTTTGTCAAACTCTTTTAGATCAGAGATGGTATGGCATAACTGGAGTAATTTATATCGCCAATTTATTGTTCACCTGGATGTAAAATATCAATCCATAACACCTCTGTGGTTGCAACGAACAGATCAGACGCTTAACGTCCTTTCTTGTGGTGCGATCATTTAGCGTTTTCAAAACTTCCATGCATTCGCTGTTTGGCCGTAAACAACAAAACGATTTGTGAATATTGGTGTTTTTTGCTTGCACTACGCTTTTAAGGAACCTTATTCAAGGTTGTGTAACTTAGTATTTTAAGAAAAAAGCAATTATATTCATGTGAAATAAATTTAATATTGATTTTTTAATTTGAGCCGTGGTTTAGAAAAGCAATTACAATGACGACGATGCGGGAACCGTTGCACTTACTCTGCCTAATAGCCATTGATTGATAGACTGGCTGTCGATCGTCAGCACTCATTTTCAGCTGATAATCTGCATAAATAATATAATATGTTAGGCAGCTTGCGCTGTCGCGTGGGAGGGTCACCTCGCCCAACCTATAATAGCCTTATGTGGTTCGCCACCTCAAGCCCCTGGGTTGGGATGGCGGTCTCTTCTATCACCAAGACACATGGATTTGTACGACATTTTTCCATAATTGTCTTTGGTTGTTTTACAGGAAGTCTCTGATTATGGGCCATCACTTTCCCTGTAATTTCACTGTGTGTGGTCAAAAAAATCAAGAACACTACATATCATCTCTTTTGCAAGTAAATGTGACACAAAACTTCTAATTTCTTTGTTCCATTGTCAATGGTTGCCTATCTGGCGATACTGGAAATCACAAGAGAATCGTGAATGATTCCGTGCTTTTTCGTGCGTCGAACTTTTGAGATGAGTACTATTCCATAATCCGTGCGCAGTTGTCAACTGACAATTGTGACCTGTTCAGTATAAGGCATGAAAGAATAGAAGGACGATTTTACTTGTGATGTTTCCGTCGTACCCTGCTGATATACGGGATTGAATATTTGACAATGAAAATTATTTTTATTCGTGCATGTGTCATTAGATTGTGAAGGTTTATCAAAAAGGTCAGATTTAGCTGTTTTTTTTCATGTTCGCTGCATGCAAGATGGCCGAATTCCGGGAATCTTTTCCCTACTAATAATTAGTTAATAAAAGTATAATTGCGGAAACGCGACAACTACAAAAGAAGTCCGCAAAATAAATTTGATGCTCTTGAAAGTTTATCAAAGACTATGTAAGAGGATTGCATGTCGTCGTCAATCATGAGGAATCAAACTGAGTCAACAAAATTAGGTGGCGTAAGTGGACCACCTAACATTATCGAATTTATATTAAATGTTTCATTCCACCCGATGAACTACCAATTGGGCAATGATGGATTACCAATTTTTGAGTGCAATGGGTAATAGCTCATGGAACTATAATATGTTCAACAAAACTGACAATTTCTGATTGCAACAGACAACAAATTTGTATCCACAGTAGAGGACTTTGACACGTCTTTTCGTTGAAACAGGTCAGGGCGTTTACACGTGATTTTATTAATCATAAAAAATCAACCAGCAAAGAATTGATAATCCCGTGAGAGAGCGTACGTTTTGTCCACATCCATATCAACTCCTTAATTTGACCTCGTGATATGAGACATTTTTCCACTAAGTTGGACTTAACGCCGCCAGCTCACGCTCAGATGTGTGTTCCAAGCACGTGTGAACGTCGGAGGTGACGTCACATGAATGACAGTAAATGATTCACTATCTCGATTGCATGATTCAGTGACTATATATCCGAACGTCAATCGATCACACAGGTCATTTTCATAAATTATGTCACCATCTCCCTGATATTTGCAAAGAGAGTTTTCCACAGTCGCCATTAGTTTTCCAGAATAAAGGTATTTGGGAGTCCGCTTTTGCACCAATTTTCCTAACGTCAACACATCCCTTTCCGTTTTATTAATGTGAGGGAGGACGCACTATACTCAAATTTCTGACTTAGTAGAGCCTCAACACAGTGTTTCCATACTGTCGTATCGGGATTTTACTCGGGTTACATCGCATGCGAGCCAGCAATTGATTGTTGAACCACCATCGCACTCTGCGCATTTCCGATTAGTCGCTCATTATTGTTTCATTTTGTATGAATAAGTGATGCGTACTGTTTGACATTCTAAATATTATGATCGTGTAACTGCTCATGCGTGGAGAGTAGCGCTACAGGAACAAGTGGATAATTAAGTGCAGGTTGTGTTAAACGATGTTTGTAGACCACAAATTGCGCGTAACAAACTCGTTGAAATATTTCGAATATCTTCGGTTATTTGGCAATGAATCTCTCAGTGAGATAATTTTAGTACTGTGATTTTGCTGTTTTTCACGTTCATCTGTTGTGCAGATCTAGGGCTGAACCTGAATTGGAAATGTTTATGTGGTAAACACGACCAGTGTGTTAATACATAAGTCACCTTTAAACACCAAATTAAGCAACTCAAGAAGAAGGATTAATTGACGTGAAACTGGTATTGGCGTCCATAAATGATTATTTGAAATTGTTTGGGGTAAAATGTTTACGTAACTTTCAAACACCGTCCATTAACGGTCATATAGTACCGATTCAAAACTCAGTTTTTCCAGGGATATGCCCTTCTGGTGAGCTCACATTCAAGCAACATCATCTTCTTGTGCTTCTTTCATGGTTCAAGTAGATCGGAGAATTCTATTAAGAACGCTGGAGACATTTTCACCAATGCTTGTGAATCAATTAAATGACTCAACCATCTGTAGTTACTATATATTAACCAAACTGTTGCCGAGCAATATCACAACTCCGTGATTGGCTTTTGACTGCGGAGACTTTTTGATATTTTCATTGTTTTTTACCACACTAATAGTTACTGTATCATAAAGTGGGACCATTTCAGCATAATGCATCGACTACTTGTCCCGTTTTCACAGCTATCCTTTCGAATGTGATCGTTTACAGAAGGCAAAGGGAATTATTCTTAGAGGTACATGTTTGATCAATCAAATCTTCCCAGTGTGCGATCGTGGCCTTACAGCGTATCAAAGAAACCAAACATGAACTTTTACGTCTGAGATAGAAACGAAAATATAGAAGTCAAGACCGAACACAAACGTTTTAACATTTTGCATAGTAAAAGGAAACACAGAAATGCTGGTTACCGTAGGATATGTATGACATTAAAAAGAGGTCCATGGCATATATTCATTCACGTTACCTGTCAATAATAATGTCCATAACCGAACGTTAAAATCACGTGTTTTCTTTTGGGTGAATCTTTACCCAAATTGAAATCTATCAATTCACGTGGAAAAAATGCGCGAACGGAACTCGCCTCATCTTCGGGACTATACATTACCTTCGGTTATGAAGACAGACAAATATTTCCAGAAGTTCTCTTTTTGAAAAACAACCCGGTATTTGTATGCTTATCTGTAAGATTTCTATGCCGCAAACAAAGTTATCATAATTAAAGTACATGCCACAAATCACACACGAAACCTGTTCAGACAAACAATATTGAGTAATATGAACTTCTCGCCATGCGATGGTAGCCAAGCGAGCAAACCCGCATATTGCCACTATATTAGTAAGGTAACAAATCGATATATGGTTTGTGTTGGAATGTTTGTGGAATTCAAGGAACAAACGTAAGGTAATGTGTTATTAATTGTAATTTTGCTTCTCTCTTGTGGACATCAGGATTATTGCAAACGTTCAGTCTGGAAGAAATAATTGATTAGGTGACAGCAATATCGAAACTATTCTTGTGATGGAAATCGTTACATGACTTTGTACACACGGACCTATAAGAATGTTCTGTTCATCAAGAGCATAAAAATGAAAATGAAAATTGAACAAAAACATGGGAGTGTGAATAAAATAGCATGATGCCAATGCGTCAATTCCTGATTTCGAAGGATTCAATGGCATAACCGGTCTCCTGAATACAGTTATTATTTTCACAAACATACATGTCTCTCACGTCATTTGGGCTTTGGTAAAAACTGTATTAAAGCCAAATAAAGATGATATACGTGATTAACCAAATTATAAGAAATATGTTGAGAAGGAAAGTATGGCATCCTAGTATTCATATCCAGATTTCAGATGAAACACTTGAAGATGCGATACACCAATATGTTCGATTGATAACAAATCATAGATTTACGACTTCTTTTTTCCCGTACCTTGACCTACAAAGTTTGGTTGAATTTGGTTCCCATGGTTTGACAAAAATTTGAAGTATCAACTCATTATAGACAATTGATTAATAAAATTGTTCCAACGTGTGGGCGAATCTTTTGCAACATTCACAAGCAAAGTTTTTACTTGGAGCGTGCAAGTTATTGAAGTTTGTAATTTACCAAGAAAGTACTTTTAGTTTCCAACTTTATCTGGTCTTCATAATCACAATGTGATACAAATATGAAAACGCATTGGTTATGCAAACACAATCTGAAGAAACCTAACATCTACGTTAATGGATGCTGAGCTTAAAACATGACACAACGATGCTAGAATGGCACCTTAACTACAACAGTGACTGTTCTGTAATGAAAAATCCAAACTCAATGCAAACTTGAGCCGCATGTAAAAAATATAAATGCATTAATTGGCAATGTGGCTATTGGAATCACGCAATTTTTTCTGCATTTCAGGAAACAAAATAGAACTAATGGAATAAATTTTACTTCTAAGAATTGCAGTGTCATCTATAATCCGTTGCAATTAGGTCAATTAGTTTAAAAGAAGATGGATATTCAACATAATGTATTCCAAAAACAATGTGGATTCACTTTAAAACTAATGTGCATTTAATACAAAGTGAATACTAACGACTGTTGCTGCAACGAGGACGCCGCTTCAAATATCCAGTGGACCGCGGTCTTTAAAAAATCATTGTTACTTTTAAAGTGATGCACAATTATGTGCATATGTTAAGATATGAATGTACGAAATGAAGCTTTTTATTATTGAAGTCGAGTAAATTGGTGGTGATATGACAAGCTACACGTTTCAATTAGCAAGTATGTGCCATGACATAGAAACGAGGAACACAAACAAAAGTTTACCGTCTCAATCACATTCAAGCGAGAAGAGTGTTAACACGGTGTCGGGATATATCATCCCGGATCTTGAATTATAACAAATGTTCTGCATTCAATATAACATTTTGTGTTTTTTGGAACACATATCTCGGCTTCAAACAAAAATCGTATTTCCTCAAGTAATAACCATCATAAACACACTTTTCGTATACACCTACTTTGCTTGTTTTTCCCCATGAGCAATTAGCTCACTGATTGACTCATGTGGTCATAGTGAGTCTCCTTCGTAGCAAAGGGTTTTGGCTATCTATCCTTCGTTGGTTAACGCACCAGTAAAACGTACGCACTTGGTACTTTACTTTCAGCGAGATATCTCATCTCCGTTTAAACATTCCTGATATATTCTTCAATCACCAACTACTTCATTTCTTTCATCGCCTCCCCAACTTGATCAACCTCACCTCTGCACCTACGATAAATATTAGGCACTTTGATCATGTCTTATTATATTTTAATTCAATTATATAAGCCACGTGCCTACGGTACTTTGTCCAACGTGTGTAGCCCTGAAAAACGGACGGGTCCTATCTAAATAGTCATCGTATTTTGGGGCACTTGAAACACACAATGACATGTAGTCGTCCTCAGACATGTAGCTGCTTTTGGCATCGTATATTAAACCCAGTTGGATTCAACTGGGTCCTTCTTCGGATCCTAGTTTATTCATGGGTAACACGCGTTACTCGACAGTTAACGTTGCACTACTTTAGGTGGAGATGGATATTGAAACTGACGGCAAACCATCGCAACTCTATTTTATTTAATTCCATGAAGGTTGCACTTGGTTGTGAAGAGACCAGAGGTGCTAAGGACTCCAACTGTTCTCACAATTTCAACGAAACTTTGCGAGTTCAGGTGATCTACACGTAGAGAGTGCCGCTACAAGTACAGGTGGATAAATACATTTGCCGGGAACCAATATCTTTTTATGTACTTATCACATTAAAAACAATGTATATTTTATATGTACAAGTACCGAGATTTCGCTTACTTGATTTCATTAATTACAATAACGTTTCTGTTTTTATCATATTTCGTACATTCACATGAATATACCCCGTATTCAGAATGATATTCCGCCAAAAATTCCACTGAATACATCGTAAATCCATACTCTCATACAACAAAATAGGACGTCTTCACGTTACAAGAAGCAGCCATTAGTCAGGTGGTAAAAAATTCGCCCATCCTAGGTATCTTTGTATGATCATTTCTGTGGCTTCGAACTTGCAGCAACAAAGCCGGCGACAACGGCACCAGTAGAAAGCAACTAGAAACTCTCTTAGCTAATCGGACGCACATAAGTACAAGGGTTAGTGGAATTCAAATTACGTAGTGCGACCTTGATGTTCAGTTTATTTGAGAACTGAGCTTCAATATGCAAAGTACAACACTATTTTCTATTCCATTATGACTGCCGTGCAATAGGTGTAACATTATTTTATAAATATTCCTGCTGAATCAGCTTTTATCATCATATTTTGTTGCCCAATTTCACTGATCTTGCCTATAGGATGCTAATCATTGTTCAATAAATGTAAATGATTATTATTGTCATTAGTTCCAGAGAATTAAATACAATGCCCAAAAGAAAATTCCATGAGTTATTTACCTACAGAACGTGATAAAATTTTAATGCACCATTCTTCTACATACGATGTGAAACTCGTGAATTTGAACCACTTGGTTTCTCACACTTTAATGCAAAAGATAAACATACATTCATTATGCGGTGTAATGAGTTCACAAACTACCTCTGACATAGCCGTTCAAAGCAAGTAAAAGCTGTCGTTTTCCATTTATTTGCACCTAAATGCAGGATGCCTATTCGATCATCAAGTGTTGCCCGTATCAATGCAAATAACTTCCATACATACACGTAAGTTAAAAAAGGTTGGATTAAACACAGTAGCGGATTAAGTCTTGGAGTATGAATAAATCTGTGTTTAGTTAAGGTACTTGATACAATACGACATCCTTAGAATATCTATTTACTAAAGAGTAACGAATTAACTGTAGAGTAAAGCGAAATTGTTTTCATCAGACATTAAGTGCATCATTCTTGTTCTTTGACGAATATCTTCAATAATAATTTTTATTACATCAACACTCATCAAACGCATCAAACAACTAGTGGTGCGCAATATTTTTATGACAATTATCAAAATTCTTATTATTGGTAAATGAAAATCATAAAAATCGCAAATTTCACTGCAAACACAATAGAAATTATTATTGGCACTTTATTAAGAGGGAAAAACAACATTGCTACAAATCATCAAAAGTTGGTTGTAGTCATGTGAAAAGCTACCAGCCTATGTACCATAAAACTCAACTTAACAACAGCATGTTTGAGAAAGTCGCCGTCCTTCATCCGACAGGTTTACTTGCAACTCTGCATAAAATGTGTACAATGTATGACAATCTCAGTCAATGGAAAATCGTTTTGATCAGGAACCTAATGTCGTCACCTACTTAGTCCTTCTTGTTAGTGGCAGGTTGCTGAGTTGTCTCATATGCAAATCATCCCTAAACTAAATTTCCCAATAGGTGACAAAAAATGGTTTTGAACGAGTCACTCAAGGACTTTGATGAAATAAA
This sequence comes from Zacco platypus, assembly GCA_038088235.1. Classification (NCBI taxonomy): domain Eukaryota; kingdom Metazoa; phylum Chordata; class Actinopteri; order Cypriniformes; family Xenocyprididae; genus Zacco; species Zacco platypus. The sequence goes on along the minus strand of JBBHEA010000181.1, from coordinate 3,403 downwards.
CTTAGAATCTCATACAACTAATCTCAGATTTCAACCATACTTTGCATTTTTAGACTATACCATCTCAACGTTTGAGGAGAGATATTGTGTTTCAACATCGAAGATATTTTATAGTGGTCCAAAGTTTGGTCCTTTTATCAGGCAATGCTTCCTAGAATACATCCATAAAAAGATAAATTCAGGTATATAAGAAAAGTTCACCACTTGTTAGATGAATGAATTATCTATCGCACAGTAGTTGGTATCGTTCTTCATGCACTGATTAGATGAAGTTCACCGGTTTACCAATGATGGAGGTGTGAACTATTGTACTGAACTAATAAGAATTCATAGTAAAGGGGAAGATAATAAACCATCGAACAAAATATGACCAATATGCACCTCGTTGAGAATCACATAAAGGTGTAATGACCTTGATAAGAAATCCTGTCAGCGTACTCATGATAGAAACCCTATTTTAATTCCCGACTTTCGTTTCACTCCACCAAAAATGTATTCACACATCATCACTTCTTCTTTAAGAATGCAGTTATTCTTCCATCACGGGATGCATAGTTTCCAGGTTCAATAACTTTATTATTCACGTAAAGTGTTTGGCTACGTGACCGTCATTACCACAATACAAAAGAACAAGTACTTTTATCTTGAGTAATAAAAGCCACTTCATCAATTTAATCCATAAAATCAAATAATAAAATGTTATCTGACATTATGCACCACTGTTGTACATTTAGTTTGAACTTCAAGATGTTGGTCTTTGGTTTGACAACTTAAACTTGTTTTCACGAGACGCAAAGAGGATTTTTTGAAATACCTTCAAAGCTCATCCAAAGAGCGCATCGTTTGTGCCATGAAAAGTCATTTAAACGACGCCAACATTATTTTATTTTTTTAATATTTTGCAACACCAAAATCATTTCATCATCACAACACACGTTTGTCATTTTGGATTGGATGGAGTTTATCGGAAATTATTGCTGTTGTACACTTGTATGAGAATATACTAAATTCAAACAAATTTGCATTACTTTTTACGACCGCAAAACTTTAATATATTATTCCTCTATATGACAGTTCAATAAATAATTTTCTACACCGAATTATCAAAGTACGCAAAATAATCATGAGTTCAATAAAATTCAATAAACCTTGGATTATAAGATTGTGTATCAAGATTTCATTGTCAAATCATAGAGAAATTTACCCCAAGATTATTGAATAGAATAATGCAAGAGAACAACAAAAATAGATCAACCATTCAAAGTTCCAATCACTGATTGAAAAAAGTGAAACAAGTCACCCTTACCACTGTCAACAAACGGAAGAAAACGCTTGAATTGTTGGTTTATAATATTCAGTATTCTCAAATGAATCTCAACACCAAAATAACTCCATTGAAAGTTTCAAAAATATGAATTGTATAATGTAAGACAACCAAGGTGGTACTTGTGTGTTCTCCAGAGATAATTTTGGTGATTTAATGATTTTGTGAATGGCATATATTTCAGATTCATATGATCTCATTTTCGAATAAACTTGGGATACAAAGTAACAATAATTTACCAGATTTCATCAAAGTGTCCGTTTTCATAGGTTTCCACATGACAATTTTTGGGATACATCTCCTTCTTCCTGACCACCCAGTTTTGTATCATCCTTGATTAACACTGATAATTTTGTCATCGACATTTACAAAGTCACCATCTAATTAGGTGTAAATCCTTGATTATACTTGTTCCTACGATAAACAGCCTTATATACTTAAATCCCGAAAGTCTTTTTTTGTTAACTTAGCCTCGAGATCAATAAAATAAAATGAAGCTAATCAATATCAGTTATTGTAGTCCACTTGGAATTTATCACAAATTTGTAACAAAGTTAACATTCAATCCGCCCAACAATTTAGTATGCATTCTATCTCGTCAATATCAACAAGAAAATCGTGTCCGTTGAGCCTTAATATATTACTAACGATAATCAGTCGGTTGACTGCCATTTTAAGTGAGTTAACAAAGACGATGCTTTTACATAGACAAACAATTTTTGTATTCATATAAAAAATAGATAAACTAATCTTCTGAGGTACTAACGGTAAGTTGTAGGCATGGTTACATAACAAATATGTAACCTGGTTACTGGAGATTTCCTCATATCCAGCTGCCTTTTTTATGGTGTTATCGTGTTACAGCATTGTAATAAATCCTGCTGCTTTCACTAGAATGTGTACCGTTTCTAATGGTTAAACGATGGCAGAAATACCAAAATGGCTATGCCAAACGAACATCCACAACATAATATGACACTATAGCTCAGGCTTACTGCGTTCAACAAACATGGAAGGCAGATCATCAGAAGTTAGTTTTAGTACTATCGTAATATACAAACATTCGTACAAAAATAGAATAATTAAACAGAGGCTTGGTTGAATACAGCATCGTTTTCCGTTTAGTTACACGGGTAATTATGTGTAATACTGAGTAAATTAAAGGTGTTGTACATTGAGAAACCATCTACTAGTAAACGATCAGTAACAACTGCATAGAAAACCAACTGAAAATTTACATTTTAGATTGTATGAGATGCATATGTCAGAATATTAAAATCATTTCTTACTATCTGTGACTTCGAGATGTCCATCGATATTTGTTGTTTTTTACCTGTTACATTGGATACAATATGTGACATCAATAACCACGTAACTCGATGAGAACCTAACCTCATTAGGAATATTTTGTTATCACATATGATGTAGCACTTATACGATTGAGACTGCTGTTTGGTTTTTATTTTATATTATTGTGCAATGTTTATTTGTTGATGGATGACAACCCATCCATTGTTTTTCATGATCCATTTGAACAACTTTATGTATGAACCAAACATTCAAAAACGGTGAGCTCAAATCTTGTCACGGCTTTGAAATGTTTGCAAGTGCGATCGCTATATATATAATATATTCATGAGATTTATCTTCCGAGACATCACAAAATAAACCCTAGTAAGTTTATTTGGTACGAGAATGTTTCCTATAATGCATCCATTGACAAAAAATTACTCAGGCATTTTAGAAAAGTTCACCATTTATTAGATAAACGAAGTACCCATCACACAATAATTAGTAAAGTTCTTCATGGACTAATTAGATGAAGTTCACTGGTTTACTGATTAAGAACGTGTGACGTATTGTACTGAACTAATTAGGATTAAACGTTAATTGGCAGTTGTACACCTATCGAGAACGTTACAAATATGCAGCAAATTTGTTATTCACATGCAGAATCCTGATCAATCGTGATAGTCCCTCCAAGATAATTATGATAGAAATTCTATCAGAGCTTTTGTACTTTTTTCAACCCACCTTATTCTTTATAGCAACTTCAGCATTTGTTCACGAGGGCTGAAG
>JBBHEA010000180.1:0-31147 GCA_038088235.1 Zacco platypus | reverse complement strand
CATAACTTGTGCCGTTTGCACGATATGTGCATATACTTAAAATAAAAAGCATCTGGGACGCCCTGCAATTATTGCGGCACTCAACCATAGTGCGCATACTCATGGCAATCTTCTGTAAACCCTTAGATTACTTTTCTTCGGTTCCTTTGTGACTCGCTTAACTTGCACTGACCGTTTGTTGGGTAAAAAAATGTTAGCTTTGTACTACAATTTCCTGGTTTCCCATTCTTAGTTCATTATAATTTACTTGCACCACAATACTTGATTCGAAATGCGTCAATACGTAACAATGTCGGCTGTCGTCACTTTTCTGGTTATTGGACCTTATTACTCCGACCCACCATACTCTAAATTCCGCATGTCATACCAATGCTGCCTTGCCTGATTTCGTTTATACCTCCTAGGCTTCTCTATAGAAAGATCTGTTAAGTTATAAAGCTCCTTCATTCTTACGTTTTCATATGTAGTCACTTACCTCAGTTTGTCGTTGATTAGTCGAACCCGCATAACTAAACCCATAATCATGCTTTTTTGACAAATCTTGTTGCCTTCTATTTTATCTATTCCCATTTTTATGCTACCCTATGGAGTCCCGTTTTTTGAATACCAGCACAATCTTCAAACCTGGTCCTCGCCCAAGCCTCACCCTGAAGTGTTGTTTCTGGCTAGCTTTGGGAACACAGTGACTCTTTGGAAAGATTGAACCGTGCCGGACCAAATGAATTTCTTCTTTACTGAATTGTTACGAATTAAAATCAACCTGCCAGCTGGAATATGAAAAAAAAGAAAAATCCAACCGCTAAAACACTTTCCAGGATGGCAATACAGATATATAAAAAATATTGGTTACCCATTTGATCGATGAGATACCCAATGAAATGATAATCAGTCAATTCCTTGCGATAACCACACAACCAGCCCCATTAGTGCGTACTCCAATCAACTGAAGTCTGAATCATTAACTGACTTCTCCCGTTCGATGAATACCAGCAAAATCTTCACCCCTGGTCCTCGCCAAAACCTCACAGTAAAGTGCTGTTTCTGGGTAGCCTTCAAAAACCAGTAACTCTTCGGAAAGTTGGAATGATTGAATCGATCCGGACAGAACGAATTTTATTTTTCACTGATTTGTCACGAATTTTAACCAACCTGGCGGCTGGAATGTAAAAAAAAGAAAAATAGGATCGCTGAAACACTTTCCAGGATGGCAATACAGATATAGAACAAATACTGGTTACCCTTCCGATCGATGAGACCCCCAGCAATGAAACGATAATCAGTCAATTCCTGGTGCGGTGAATTTATTAGTCACCAACCAAGTAGACTGGAAGATCGCCTCCATTGCAGCTCACCTTCCCGCAATTACTGATTTTCAACCTCGGACGAGTGGCACCAGCGAAATTTTTTTCGGTGACCCTGACTTTCAGTTCACTTGAAACTCTATTGACGTTTCAAAACTTTTGCATTCATTTCGTACCATTACCAGGACATTACCTTATGAAAATTTCACTCTCGTAATTTTTCATCAGCGTATTTTTATTGCACTATTCTGCTGATCTTGCCCATGTGTCATGTTCTCATTTAATTAGGGAATAAACTATTATTATTATTATTATTAAGAGATATTTCAACCGACTAGGCTGATGAAGTATGGAAAATGAAATATTCGAATCACCGATTTTGACGACCTTCAACATCATCAGAATTTGGATTAAAGCACTAATTGTTCATGACTGCAGTTCCCTCATTTGGTTTACCATCCTCCATATAATGGCGACATTCTTGTTATTACCTTTTTGGCTTTTCTCTTGAGCGGCGATTGTCAAAAGAGTCAATTGTAAGATTTTCACCAATCTCAGTCTTGTAGTCTTCCGACTATTTGTTTGTCTACATTTACTCTGAATCATGCTATTGATCTTAACGAAATTCATGTGTCTTTTGATCATGAGAATAAATATTACTTTAATTAATATTATCAGTAATATGACGGTTTCCCGATATAACTGACAATAAGTTTGAGTGATGCGTTCTTTTGGCTGCTAATACCCAAAAAGACTATGGCTCCTATCGTATGCCCCGCAGATGTCACGATAGAGAGGGAATTCGGAGAATATTGTACGCTACTAAACGGTGCTTACAATATTAAAATAAAATTAACAACGTCATACCTCAAGAACTGCTTATTCCTTGTTGAATAAACCAAGCATTGGACAAGCAACCAAAAAGCCAAGGTAGCTTACCCAAAAAACTAAGATTATGCCTGGTTTTGACTGAAAAAAAGAACTAGGCTGGCAGTTTAATGAGTTCATATGTTATTTAATATTTTTCGAAGTAACATATAAATGTAGCGTTTGTGAAATAACGCAGAATTTGAATAATGCTCGATACAAAAAGGTATTGGAAACTGGGAGTTTGACGCAACATATAGTAGAGTTCTTACAAGTATTACTAAACTTGATTCAACTCAAACCAAGATGCCCTATGCATATCGTTGCATGGCTTTATTGGCATTGAATTCTTCTATAAGCAAAACGATATGAAGAGCATTTATGAAGCGAATAACAGAAAGAAGACGAGAACAAATTAAAACGCTTTGTATTCGAAAACTCGTAATCTAAAAAGAGGTAAAGCAACTAAGACATATCCACTACATACAGTGAACTTTCTTACACTGGACTAGAAAGTCAAGTATTGCCCTTGCCGTGTATAGTGGTTAAAAAATTTGAGATATTATTGCTGCCACGACAAAACAATTAAGATTTGTAACTTGATTGCAGCAGAAGTATTATATATTATTCCTTACCTTCCTATAAACGCAGTCAATTCATATACTTACGAATTACCTAAAGAAGATATTAGTTATTACTCTCCACGGTTTTTGTCACCCCCATGGGTACTTTAATGGAAACGCGTTTTATCATCACATTTCGATGGTTCATTTACACCAGTCAAAAGCAAACTCATCAATGTAAGCATATCTCCTTACACTAAACAAATTTTTGACTCAATTGTATTGTAACCAAAATAAATCTTAATTTATTGCGCCCACAAAGCACTCTAAATATGATGAACTGGTCACCAACTCTCCCTACATATATGCGCTAAATGAACACTCATATCATGGGGCACAAGCATATTCTTGAGTAATTATAAATTGTTAGAGATGAACACTTTGAATTAATAAAGATAATCGTCAAGTAAAATGAGAGATCGATCCTTCAGTATGCTCTGCATTCATTGAATGTTAACTATAAAGTTCGTTTGGAAAACATTGTTCAAATATGGCCGACAGCACTATACTTTGATTAGAACGTTTTCCTAATAATCCCAACATACTAATTGCCCCTCGTGTGAGTTGACTGTGTCACTTTATCTACGACATAATGAACGGTCAGTTTACTAACTTGTATCATGTGATATTGCCCATACCTTTCATCCGTTTCTCATTGCATTACGTTTAACTATTTTCGCTGAATATAACCTCGGGTTTGTCACGGTTGTTGGCAAACCACACAAATGTCATTAGGAACGTATCTTTAAAGGGGTAATTGTAATAATTCAGTATTAACAACACACGTTTGGAGCCACGTGGATTGACAACCATAACGTTTGTTAACATATCTGACATATTTCACTTTCAGTTAGAGGAACTGATTGAATCCAAATAAAAAATGGATAACTGTTGTCTTTTGTCTGTCCCAAAGTCACAGGTGTCAAAATTTAACTCATGTTTTGACGTATATGAAACCGTGTACAACGTAAAAGCGTGGGGTACTTCTGTCTTTGAGCCGTTGGTTTCATAACCTAGAACCACTACTGTAGTCTTCGTATGAATCGTTCATCGTCTACGTAGGGAATCGTTTCATGAAAAGGACGATCTATCAGATATATCACAATATGATGTGCTGATAGTATTATGGTGTGCACGTACACTGATCGGAAACACACATGGGTTCTACATACAAAACACCAAACAATCCACAGTTCCATTGATTTATGTCTCTTATACGACAGAAATGCATTTAACTAAAGCGGCGTATTTTTTTGTACCAATATAATTTATATTCTAACTAGACATTACGAATTTTGACCGGATTAAGATTAATCAGTTTCATAAAACACGTCGATCGTAAAAAAACCCCACGGATACTAACTGTGGAATGTCGTCAACACAGGGGTATTTCCTAATTTAGAACCGATATCTGATATATATTGCTGGGGAGGTCCACGACGCTGGTAACTAATTATTACGTATTCGTAAAAACACCTTTAAACTACCCAAAATACAACTTTGGCGCCTAGCGCACAAATCAGCTGGAAACCCGAATTTAACAGTAAATATACAGAACTCCTTCTTGAAATAGAAACATACGCCAAGAAAAATGGTAATTAACGATACGGCGCGCCTTCATCTTACACAAGTACTTACATTGTTTCATATGTTTGCCAAAAATAAAGTATGATACGCTTGGAACAGGTCAAACGTTCCAAATTTTCATGCGAATTGTTAGTGTCAACCTGATTTACTACAAATGAAACATTCTACAAATCTGTAAGTTTACGTGTATATTTCCTCCAACATTATTGCTTGAGTTACTCTCGGCAACACAACATAAGACACCATCGCATCCAATTACTCGAATTGCATTCTATCAAATTTTATTAAATGTCATTAAATTATATTTACTAGTGCACCCTCTCTTACATTTTTTGACATTATATGAATTTCATAATAATCTTTTTTATAATCTTCTCATAATCTTCTTTATAATCTTCTTTATAATCATAATAATTTTTTTATCTGTACACATAACTCAATTGACTTTGACATAGTTCCTAATTCTTTCACGCAAAACTGATGACCAACAAAGTGTATCCATTTTGTAAACTACAATAAATATAAAAAAACACTTGAACACTGATAACAATAACCAAGCAAAAGCATATTACCCAAAAAATTAGAATCAAACCTATGAAAACAACTCTGTGAACCCAGAAAAACAACTGGATATAGATTTTTTCTGTTTATTGTAGACTTTAAGACTTACATTCCGAGGATTATAAACGAAGTGTTTCTACTTATCAGTTGTATATTCTCCTTTTGATCATCTAATTATTTTGGTACGTTATCAAATGGTCAACGGGACTACAATTGGAACTGAAGTTCAATAAACATTAATTACCATGCCGTTAAAATATTTGAACGTTTTAAAAGTAATCCATTTGAATTCATTTAGGCTTTTGTGCTAAAAATTTTATTGGAGAACAAGAATCCAAGCAATGAAAATGTATGTCAGAAGTTCAATTGCAAACATAATCGACTACATGAGGGCCTATCGTTTGTGATATATTTGGCAAGGCTTTTCATTTTGAATTCATACTAACTTATTAAAGAAGCTTCAAAGAAGACCAATATAAAGAAAACGTTTTTACACATTTCAATAGAAATTTTTGATTATTATGCCCTCTTAAGCTATCCAGGTGTCAAATTAATTCCACAGTTTGCTGCACCAGAAATATAGAATTTCACTAAAATTGTCAGCTGTTTATATTGTCATACTGGGTCGCTATAGCCACTCCAGTAATCGTTATTTCATTTTCGGCATTACATTTTGGAAATTTTGCGGAACTTTTAATTAATCAATAAAATGAAACGATGGGCAATAAAAATGACGCTATCGAAATTGGTTGCATCTCATTAGGTTCACGTGATCCTTACACGTAAACGTGGATAGTGTGAACGGTTGTTTGAGAATATCAAGAACCCTCATTACTTAACGTTGTTGAAAGTGTCCTCAATAATGACACTGTAACTTTACCTTGAAATTCTAGTCTTAATCGGTACTCACAGGTTGTTTTGTCCAATAAATGGAGCTTAACGTTTTATTTGGCAGTTCAGCATTGTTAACCGAAAATTTACCTGTTAGTATCGTTCATGCAAACGATCGAGTATTGTAGTGATACGGGAGATATACGACGTAATGCATGTTGCGCAATTTGTTCCACAGGCCCTCAACGAAACAAAGAATTTTCTAACAATAAGGGTGGGCACGAATTGAAAGAGGGTGTACAGGGTAGGATGTTTCATGATTATTTAAATCAAAGTGGACACACATTGATATCCGGCATGTAAACAATTGCAATAAAAATATAGTTGTAAATGTATATGTTCTCATCAACTAATTGCACCATGCAACCAACTGCTCTACGGTATCATTTTTATTTTTTCCTCCGTTTTTAAATAAGAAAAAAATGTTTATTACGACATGGTGTGCGTCACGCGAATAAATGATGGCTCCAGAGGTTTAGTATGCATAGGCTCTCAAATGCATAGAAGGCGGATTGGGAACACACTAAGACAAAATAATCCGGTAAACACAGAATCAACAGTGGGTAAAATAATCCATGTAAACCAGTCGACCATCAAATAAGAAGCGTGGAAATTGATGCACAGGTGGCAGCAGCTGATTTAGAAACAGTTCAAATGAACATAAAGAGAATGTGACAAATGTGGAAAAACGAAAAATTCAACAGTGTTTGGTAGATGTTATTAAGGTGAATATGTTTTATAGGTAGCATTCACATTTTCTCTCTTTTCATATCGGCGGTAGGTGAAACAATGATTCAAGCGATTTCACTGATTGTGCTACTTCTCAATTTACTGTAGTTTCCACATGGACCATCTGTAACTACCCATTAACTTTTCAGATTTGAAACTATTGTTTGTCAGTAACACAGTAATATATAAATTGAGTAATGAATAATTTTGTATATCTTTTGAATAGATAAGTGTCATTTGATATTTGATGCCTTGACCAAAGAGAATTCCAGGCACAAAACACATGACTTGTCCAACAATTTCCCATAACAGTATCTTTACTAAAGTACGATCGTCTGAGACATTTCATAAAATCAGTTGTTCAGATCAAACGACCGATTCATCGAATTTCGGGGATTTTGAAGAAGCAAAAGAGACAACCTGTTACGAGAACCTGTGTTTCACAGGACGCAACAATTAGAAAGCCGATAGAAGCTCTGGATATACAAAGTATTTTTACTTAGTTTTTTTCATTGAGAACCCATAAAATCGTTACTTTATCAAAACATTGATCTTGGAAAGCCATAGCACATACTTCATGAAATTACTAAAATTGTGTCTACTTGAAAAACGTTTACTAGAAACATTGGCATTCGATCAATATTAAATGGACAAAAATCAACTTGGAAAATTGTTCAAAGCCATTACGTTAGTTACTAATTTCGGTTTTGTGACACGAAATGTCGTTATAACAATTCTCAAATTGATGTACTTCGAAGGTGATGATGTCTTTTGTATCCAAAAACAATGTGCATGGATTCTTTCTTAAAATATCATTGAGGCAGATAATTATCGTAAGTGAAATACACAAAAACATTTTCTCCTAGTTCTTGACGCTACTGTGTTTTTATTTGCAATTTTAACCAACAAACGCTTTGCTGATGTACTATTTATGCGTTCCCTATACATCTTATGCGTAGTTTCCTACCTTTTTGTTGTCCATCATTTTTATTTTAATTTTGAAAAATTTTGAGACAAACAACTCTTCAGTCGACATTGACTTAAATGTCCCGAAATGGTACAGAATATTTGTCAGTTTTCAACAAATAGGACTTATATTTCACAGTATAAATTTTTGTTACTTTGATGTTCGTTGCAAGTCCATATCCAAAACGAAAAAGTTCTACAGGTATACGATTCTACAGAAACACCCAACCTGGCTGAAGTTCCAAAATGTGTGATTCAGTGAGCTGCGAATTATCTAAAATGCGCTCAGCAATACACGGGGATTACCAGTAGCACAAACATTTTACGGACGCGCTTCTTGAGGTTATTTGAAATGTATTATAGCTACTCAGCAACATGTATAAGTTTTAGCGGAACCGAAAATTATAAAAAAATATAAAGATTAGGAATGCACAAAAAGGTTGGATGAGGTAAATTATATACCACTCTGATTTCGTATGAATTTCCATGATATTTGAACCCTTTTTCCGGGTGTCGAACATAAATGTTGATAATATTCACAACCAAACAAAATTTTTAATGATTGACATATGTAGGTAACGTGGATGTAGTGTCTTGGAGCTAACAAATCACAATATATTGGTCTGAACGCATAATTATTTTAACCGTTGGAATGCCTATAAAAATAATAATTTTATTTTTATTTCTCAGTGGACGAAAACATGTCACATGAGTGAGATAATCAGGATAAAAGAATAAAATGCGCTAACAGAAGTTGCAAAGACGTAAATTGTAACAAAATGATGCCGTGACCATAATGCACCCCACTAATTAATAGTTTTATGGAGTTGATTCAAGGGATTACATTGGCAATATAAATTGAACTAAACGGTAAGTTCACGTTAAGGACACTGAAATTACTCTAGTCAAGCTGCATTGTGCTGGAAAACCTACTGCTAGTGTTTATAAATTGGGTATCGTCCGTAATCAGAAGTTTAGGAAATTAACCTTAAGTTCCTCGCGTTGATCGTTTGTAATGTAGTCAAAGCAATTTCGTCATTCCTTTTAATTCTCTTTTTCTCATGTCTAAATCTCTATTAAGAATCTGAAAATGTAAATAATATTAATGAAACATACAGGCCGATGCTAAAATCAATGAAAAACACTTGTTGCCTCCCACAAAGTTTTCGTAAAGCGATGTCACTTAAAATTTGAGATTTTACTTTACATCCAAATCATATTCTTGAGGAAAGTTAGTAAACTGTTTTACCCGCATTTGATACTCATAAAGTTCAACTAAACTTTATATAACCGTAGTCGTTTTTACTATTTGTTTCACTGGTATTGCACTTCGTGCTCCTCTGACAAGTGTTAATGGTGCTTTATTTCACTAATCATTGAATAAAAATTTATGTTTTCATATCATTTTGTAACTTTTCTTGGTTGAATATGTGATGTATCATTTGAGGCGTCTTCCTCACTTGATTGAAAAACTAGTGGTAGTTGGCTAATGCAATACTCCATAGAATTGGTCGCGTATCAGTGCCTTTATGGAAGCTGCTTCAAGAAATATTGATGATTTTTCCATCCTGTTTGTTTAAAATTGTCGTTTGCAAAACCTTACTTGGTGCCGTATCTGAAAAATGTTTTGATTGTTTAGCTAAAACCACCACCTAGCAACGGAGTAGTCTACTCATACTGTTATATGAATTGTGTTTGAACCTCATCATTAAACGTCATTTGAAAAGATTCTGAACAGGCCAAGAGGATAGATTGAATTTGGGGGATATATATTCAATACACATCAGGGTAAACATTATGACGATAATGATAATAATTACTCATTTCTCAACCAAATGCGATGATGTTACGTGAGAAAGATAATCAGAATAGAGAAACAAAATTTCTTGACAAAATAAGTTGCGGATGAAATACTTTAGGAGAACGTCATGAACATGTTTGGTATGAGGATATTGCATATTGTGTAAATGATGAGGTGGGTAAATGACACCTGACTCTGTGGTGTACTGAGACTAAAGATATCGAATCATTCCAGACCAGTCTAACAGGCTGAACATAGATATCGTTTAAAGCAGATGGTGTGGAGCAATGAAAACGATTAAACTGTCAACTTGGTTAGTGAATAATAGATTTACTAATAACTAATTAACTGGATATCCATACATCATTGGACGTTTCAACAAAAGCTGTGGTGATGAATTTTGCTCATAAGTTCGTATTATCGTTGTTGTACAAGATTTTTAATCAGACAAACCTGGCATTTTGTACATTTAAACTGTTAGCACAAGTAGAATGCATTTTAATGTAGAGAATTCCGATAGCCAGTTGATGTGATTTCGATGTTTCGTCAATAGCTTCTGCATGTGGTCGAGCTTATAAGCCAAAATATGGGTTGATTCGTTTGAATTTCCGGATTCCTCTTCAAGAGCATTGAACAAACGATGGTTGTTAAACCTGTTATTTCATTTGAATAGAAAATGGAACACTCAAAGTGAGACGCACATTGGTTATAAGATGATGCTTTGGTATAAATAAATTGTTTTCAAAAATAACTTAGTTTGACTAGTTTAAGAACCACTTCCATTATTGAGGTTCCATGTTCATGTTGAAGAACTTGAATTTCTGGATCAAACTGTGGTATTCAAGTAATATTGAAGCCATTTTGCTCAGGTAAATTCAAGTGTTGAATGGAATTTTGTGAAGGAAAACTACAAACTATCTACTACTCAACTCGTGATATAAAATTTCAGAAAACCAAGGAGTAGTTGTCAACTAAATTTTACTGCATTCCTAGCCCATTGGCGGAAATTCAATAATCTCAATTAGGGACTTGACATTTTTTATAATAAACCTTGAAATTTGTAAATGTATTCACCAACAGCACTCAATAAAGCTCTATTTAAATATTCAACTCATCGAAGAAAATACTAATAAATGTTCAAATCCAGTTTTCTATGGATAAAGGGAAATGATTTACAACAAATATATACCTATGGATCTGTCCAAAATGACTAATATGTGGGGATGAAACATTTTATAAGCCGAGATATTTGTCATAGCAATATGTTACATCTGCTGTAAAATAAAAATCAAAGGTCTCAGGAAAAACATAATAAAGTATAGTTAATGAAACCAGTTATGCGTACAAAACGTAGCAAAATGTGAACTTATCGAAAATTAGTTCGAGGAGCTAGGAAACGGTTTTAACCTTCTATTTGATCGCCTAATGTCTTCATGTCATTGCCGATTATGTCGTTTTTAAAATTATCTCTTGTACAATCTGAGATTGTCTTTAATTACCATCTGTATGAGGTGGAAATATATAAATGTTACCGATTATCTGCCTATATTTGAAATATAGTTGTTCCACTGTGAATAAGTGTTATTTATTTGTATTGACTACAATTGCTCCTTTGTTTAAGGGGAGGATTATTCTTTACACTTTGGATGGATCGCATTGTTCTCCAGCGGTTCAGGTACCACGACAAAATAATAATTATTTATTTTAAACTCTATTCAAATGCTCTCTTCCGTGTATTAGGTTGAAAGAAATGCTAGTGGTGACTCGAAACCACATATTATATTCAATGTTTGTATGGTTATTCAATGCTTTTAGATGCCTATATTTTGTAATCGATTAATTTGAAATTTGAGGAATAAGAGTCCGTTGTAGGATATGGTGAACAGCTCTCGGCATTATTGACTGTATTACAGTGCATGCAAGTAAGCATTAACGTTTTTGACTGTTTAGTTCAAGCATTTCAAGATTTTTGTCCAATGCAATCTTTTGAATATAATACGAAGGAAGAAGAAGGTTACGCAATCCTTATTTTTCTTTTGGTCTCTTTGTAGACAATTCGGTGAAAATCTATAGAACAGACTTCACTTTGCTGTTTTACAATTTTCGTAGAGCAGTCTATCACGAAGCAAACTTGAACTGTCAAGCAGTTGTCTTAACTTTGTTGGGCCAATAACCCATTGCTATGCTCGAGCCACCACACAATTCCACCTACATTTACTGGTGATATTTTACAAATCCAACCAAACTTTCACATATTGCAGAAATGTATTTTCGAACACAAGTTGCGCATTCCAATTCAGGCTCCGACGACTCTGATGGTTTCCATTGTTAACCTGGAACGAACTGCAGTTAATAACAATATTGTTCACAAGAACCCATATTTAATATGGTTCATAGATATGAGCCTAGAATGTTGAAGTAAAAGGACTCGGAGAGAACAATATGTTTACTGGTAATAACTGATATTATCAATCATATGATTTGAATGAACATCATGTTTTTCTCATTTATGTCCGTCTAATGAATGATTGTTCTGAAAAATATGGACAAACGAGCAATTACGAAGTAGGGAAATGTCACCTCCGATTTGGAATTTCAAGTCAGGTTATCAAGCAGCCATGCATTCCCAGTCGTTGCGTTTGTAAAACAGAGCTCTAATTATAACACACATAATCCATTTATTTTCACCTCGACTTATCAGCTATTTGCTCACTGTACAATTTGAAAACACACCTCTCGGGTTATAGTTTCTCAAAAGCCTAATTTAGTCAATAAAACCACTCAAAATCCTAAATCTCCTTGTATCTTACGGTCAAAAAGTGAAAGCGAGGAAGTTGTAAGCACCAATGATGATAGCACCAAAAGAAAAACCTTTAACCTCTGCGCTCTTCTTCACAACCGCACAAGTGTTTTGATTATTTATGTTATGCTCTGATAGGTGACATATTTGCAGACGAAACATCCTCCAGTATGCAGTTTTAAAGATAACTCTCTCTGATAAAAGAGCTGAACAAAACAAAAGCAAAAATCGAGTTGGTTGGAAACAACCAGACTGTGCTCCTCCCCATTGCTCCATTTCTATCAAACAAACCGTACACAAGTCATGAAGCTGCAAACTAAATCAACACCAAACCTTCCGAAATCACTAGCAGGCTTTAATGTGAAGGATATAGGACATATTATTCATACTGTGGTGTGATTAAAATTATGGTTATGAAAGCTTCTCAAACGGTCTTAAGTGCGTGTAAAATGGAAGGTATTATAAGTCTCTGTGTTTGCCTAAGTAAAATGTCCCCATAATTCTTTATGCCTTCTTCATGGAATTTGAATATGTGACGGCAGATGCCAGAGGTGCTTGCTTACAGACATGCTTCGTAACAATCGAAACCAAAAAATTGCTAAGGCATACTCGGCGCGATCAAGATTACAGCGTTCAATGGGTGGGGCATCGGCTGACCGCGGCAATCATATTTCAACATCTTTACAACTCCCAACCAAATGACGCTCACTTACCAGATCATCTCGTTAATGGGCAATCCATTACAAGACACGATGAATATCTACGCTGCGCCCACTATAATTGCAAATTTCAAAGGCGGTTCTGCAATACGCAGTCACAAAAGCACTAATGAAACTTAAAAATCATCAGTCTTCGTATCCTAGACCGCACGTGGACCGGCCAGCTCGTCTAAGGTAGTCGTTACAAGTCTCTCTAACCAGATATTTTTTATACTCGGTTGACCTTTCCAAAACGGTTGTACTAAAAGACCAGAGAACATCATCTGGTGATGCGGATAAAAACCGGTGATGGCAAAAATAAAGCTTTTTAAACTACTAAAAACGTATTCCTCACATGGAAAATGCCTCAAGGAAATTGAACTTATGTCGTCGACGTCCGCTAGCCCTTAAACGGTGAGTAAAATTTTAGGTTTTTGGCCGCCTACGACTCAAGGGACAACTGTGAGGCACTCCTCCCTTATACAATGATACTAAGTGGTCTGTTTCTATGCTAGATTACAGGATCCAGGAACACCACCGGCTTGGACGTAACGGTCCTGTTACGGGTATTCCACACCTGGGAAAGCCTTCGACTAAGGCGAGCATGAATGTTTTACCCTATCAACCCACACTCAGTAAAGTAACGCATAAGTCCATGCAACTAGCGAATTATAGACCTACTGTGAGGAAATCACAGATTCACCCTGTGAAAAATCTTCGACAAAACCAACCCCTCATTCTCATCATAAAACTTAGTGGTGCTATCCTAAACCAAGTGATAAAACCCAGAAGCGCCCATAGCCTGAATGAAACGGACTGATTATGGATAATACAAGAGGAAGCGTACAAGGGCAAAGTTGCGCATTACGTTATAAGTCTGGTTTTGAATACAGGTGTTCTACACGCAGTGATAGTCCGGTTATGCGAGAAAGCAGTCTTAATAACTCATCAATGAGTGCACTTCGTCTTCATACCCACTGACCATCATATTGCTAACCGAATAACACAATGCAAGTTGCTGAACACAAGAGTAATCATTCACTTCGTTATCTAGCTACTGCTACACCGGTGAACATGCAATAAATATGATCGCCCATGCGTGAGTTCTTTTGATCATTCTGTCGACCAGGCTCCCCATGGTTATCCGTAAATGATGTCCCAAGATGCTTAAAAAATTTGTGAACTTCATTTCATCAAACACCATCCCAAGCCCAGCCTCCTAAAAATGTAATGGTTAGATCCCTCAATTAAGAAGGTGCTCACCATGTTCGCGGTCTGACTTCCACCACCCTTTCCTGCTTCATTATTCTTTTTCCGTTCTTGACACATCAACTGCCCACTGCGCCTGGCTTGTCATGATCCCATCTGATCGGCAATCCACAGCATGTCACTCGGATAATACCAATCGATCTCTTCTTTAAACATCCATCCAACAAAAAGCGTATTGGTTTCAATCGTCCACTTTGCTGAGAGAAAGTAAAAAAAAGTCATGCATACTACCATTTTGCTTCTGGATACGTGATCTCTGCTTCTTAAGCTACACTCTCTTTGCATTATTTGTTCTGCAGCTGAACCCACATTTGTATTCATCACTAAAATCCGGTTTAGTGATGATGTTAAATATTCTACAATTTTGCTTCCTGGTTATATTATCTTTAGAATATATTGTCTGTCTCAATTTGGAGTTGGCTGCCATAAATACATTCGTTGTGATCTGAGTTCGGCAATCCAAGCTGATCCACCAACTAGCGACCTTCATTACTTGGTATGGATATACACTGAGAAGACCATCCTCTTACTTCTTATTGTTGTATTTATCTAACAACGGCCACCCACAGGCATATCACTTTCTCAGCGGACCTATTTTCCGAAATAAGTTTGCTTCCATATACTCAGAAAATTATTGTGAAATAATTCAATATGCCTGAAGTAAATTGGCGCAACCCTAATGGCTCTCCTAGATATACTTCACTGTTTACTGAAATCTCGCATTACGGTTGAGTTTAGAACACACAGCAACACACCAGGTCCAATCCCATACTGGAAATAGTTTTCACTTATGGTTAATAACAATAAACCACAGTTGTATGCCTAGTCTTCTACGGTAGTGGTCGCCATAGAAGACGTTCAACCGATTAAATAGTCTGCGCTTCACTTCATCCACAAATTCAACGCAAATATTTGCCAATCGTTTACCCCTCTACTCCGTTCCGCTGACTGGTCTGACTTCCATTCAACTAACGATTTTCAGTTCTCTAAAAATCTGCTTTATGAGTGACTTCTTGGTCTCTTGACATCCATTTCTCCGCTGATTAAAAAGAAGTGCAGTCACCAGTACTCCGATAATAATCGTTTCAAACAACTTCGTTTGTTTTCAAAAACACGACAACCCTAAAAGCATTACAAATATTTTGAACACCTATGGTCCATTTAGCGCAAAACAGCGGTGATTAACTCCTGGCGACAACTTCGTAAAATTCTAGATGAGGAAACATGCCTCGCTCAGATCCCCAATCTCCTGCTACTCAGTCGTTTGATGCGGTCTCGTAACCCTTGTAATTCAGATGCTTCACCGACATGACTGCTGCCTTTTCATTTCAAGTGTTTCTTCTTACTCCAAGTCTTTCTTCATTCCATCATTCCGTCTCCACCTTGTCTGTTTGAGAGTTTCAACACACCATCGAGTGTTAGTACCCACCTATTGGTTACTTGCGTATGTCGGTAGTGCTCCTCATTAACTGATTTCCGTGATTATATCGCTGCAAAGTATTAAAAAAACCTGAAAAAGTAGTATCTCAAGTAATTATCAACCTATTCATTGCTCAACTATTCTTTAACTCAGTCTTTTCATCCCTTTCCACGTTCGCTGATAGATCTACTTCTTGGATATGACAAGCCCACGTACGTAGCACACGGTTCAGCATGAGTAACCAATAATGGCAAACATTCAAGTACAGCGTGCCTTATTTGGAAATTCTATAAAGATTTATACTAAGCCTAGTGCACTCAGTTGACTCCCAGCTAAGCACTCCTTTTTGTTATTCTAGACTACCAGTAGCCATGTATCTCTTTGTATCATTTTAACTTCAGCAATCATAACATAACAGTTTCTTTATACCTACCATATGAATGCGCTAAAAAATTGGTGTATACAATATGCTCCCATTTACCTCCAACTGGTGATATACTAATGTAGTTATACTAGTGTCATTCTTACCTTATCCATTCTTTCTTTACTTCCTACACTGCTCGGAGTGCATCCAATCCGCGGAAGGAATTGAAACAAGAATGAATTAAAACCGTATTGCAAAAAGCATACTGCTTTCGTCATTTATATTGGACGTCTTCACAATGAAACGATACTCAGAACATTTCCGGGTGGTCAATTTGTTCTAACAACCCAGGAAAACCGATCAATCGTATTCATTGCATCAAGTAACTTTTCTCTATCAATCTGAAAACCGCAGCTCGAAGCGGAAATTTTTGGCCCTCTTACTTCATCTCGACCTTGAACTTTGCTCAATTTCGAAACTGGCGCGCTTATTTCATTGACATAATTGGACTTCTAGTTTCTACTACACTGTTGTGTGAGTCTGGAGTTCTCTACGAAACTTTGATCACGCAAAAGACTTGTGTCTCATTTAACGAGAATTAACAATTATTATTATCATTAATATTGCTTCACCATTATATCTTTTTGGGCTTTTTTTGCACTTTGCAGGTGCAAAGCGCATACCGAATCGGGCGGCAGAGTAATGCAGGTCCCGTAAGATTTTCTCCATTTGATCAGGCTCCGTACCCAGCAGAGCAATATCGTCTGCGTACTCTAAGTCTGTGATAGGGTGACCTGGAAGGAGTTCACCCCATCGGTTTCGCGAGGGATTGACTGTTTGAGTAGAAGGTCGATAACAAAGTTGAAGAGAAATGGTGAAAGGGGGCACCCTTGTCTGAAACCATTTGTTGTGGTGAACCTCGATGACAGTTGACCATAAACTCTTACACAGCCTTGTGAATTAGTGTATAGGGCTTGTAGGAGTTTCAAGAATTCTGGCGGAAGACCATTTAGTGTCAAACAATTCCATAGTGATCGGCGATCCACAGAGTCAGAAGCTCCTTTGAGGTCGAGGAAAAGAACCATCGTGGGCGCCTATAGCTGTGGCGCTATTCTAGGATTTGTCGGAGAGTAAAAATGTGGTCAATGCATCCTCAACCAGGGCGGAATCCACTCTGGTTCTCGCGTGTATGCTTCTCACGATACGACAGTAGTCTCCGTAAAATGAGATCAGAGAGTACCTTGGAGGCAACTGACACTAGGCTAATGCCTCGATGGTTTTCGCATATGGTACCCGCACTCTTCTTGAAGATCGGTATGATGGTTGATTCGCTCCATTCTTCAGGTGTTTTTCTTCAATCCACACACGCTGCAGCAATCGTGTTAGACTGATTGCCAGTTCATCGCCACCTTCTTTGAGTAGCATGGAATGCAAACCGTCAGGACCGGCAGCTTTATCTTATTTCAAAAACGTTGTTCTGCGTCGGACTTCGTCCTCTGTTGGTGCCGTTAGGTCGAC
Organism: Zacco platypus; assembly: GCA_038088235.1. Taxonomy (NCBI): domain Eukaryota; kingdom Metazoa; phylum Chordata; class Actinopteri; order Cypriniformes; family Xenocyprididae; genus Zacco; species Zacco platypus. The sequence continues at coordinate 13,752 of JBBHEA010000180.1, read as the reverse complement.
ATTCCATGTTGGTTTGGCAGATCCTGCTAGAGGTTGTGATGTAGGTGGCCAGTTGAATTGTTCTCCAAAATACTTGGCCCATCGCTCAATACGACGTTTTTGTAAGAAGATTGTTAAGCCATCCTTTTCAGTGATGGTTTCACTAACTGATGGTTTTTTCGGACCGGTGGAATGAATTAATCGATACAGAGCACGGGTATTACCAGATGCGAACGCCTCTTCCATTGCCTGAGCCTTGTTCTTCCACCAGCACTCTTGATCTCTCCGGAGACTGTTCATGATTTGCCGTTTGAGATTTCTGCGTACAGTGTCATAGCTGTTGTTTGCCGGTATAGTTTTCCTGGTTTCAATAAGGGCGGCTGAACGGGTCGAGATCCAGTGTTCATTTGTTCGTGTGGCAGAATGCGAACAGGTTACCCTGAAGGCTAAGATGATTGCTCTTTTGATGTTTTTCCATTGATCTTCTTGTTCACCATGGTTATCTCCACTGCGTGAAAGATGTTGAGCTAGCTAGGTTCGATATCCTTCGGCTACGTCGGTTCATCGAATTTGATTAACGGAAGCTCCATCTTTCCGCTTTTTGCGTCCATTCGGAAAGTTGATGGAAATTCTTACTCGTACTAAGGCGTGATCGAAGTCCGGGGGCGTGCGCCAGAAAGAGCAACTGTCTTGAACTGAAGCTCTCTATCGATAGCTAACTGCTACATGGTCAAGCTGCGTCCATCGTTGGCCTGGACATGGCGGTCGCCAGGTTACTCTCTGCGATCGTTTGTGCGGAAAGTTTCTGGACGTTATAAAAAGGTTATGGTCCACGCACAGTTGTGGAAGTCGTTCTCCGTTGTCTGTGCGCTCAGCATCGACTCCGACCTGACCACCAAGTTGTGATTCATCAGAGCTAATACGTCCAACTTGGGCATTCATATCGCCGGCAAGGATTTTGATGTCTGAGCTCCGTGCTGAGCGGAGCAGGCCTGATAGGTTTCGGTAGAAATCGTCTTTCTCAGTTTCAGCAGAATATTCTGTGGGAGCATAGCCGACACGACAAATGAACATCGGGTACTCTTTCGCACGGTGTTTACCTTTATGAAGCCACTCAACCGAACGGCACACAAACGACTATACTATTCACTGGGATCCAGTCCAGCAGAGCAGCTTCGGCTCTGGGACTAAGCACAATGCCTACGCCCTTGTTACCACGAGCCATTGCGAAAAGGGTCACCGGATAACCGAAGTGTAAACTGCGAAAAATCAGGGGGTAAGTTTGGGTCAGTGAGATGCAGCACTGAGGTGGAGTCTTGTATGCGGGTTTCGGAGACACAGCATACGTCAACTTGAAGTGAGTGTAAAGTTTTGGCTGGAGAGGCCTGTTGTCCGAAGAGTACGGACGTTAAACGCTGCTAGATGGAACGGTTGCTGTGGGTTGAATAAATGTTGGATGTTTTGTCTTTCCATTGAAAATGGCAGCGGCGAAATGGTATGGGGAATATCGGTGAGCAAAGAGCTGCAAGAGCGAATGATACTTCCCGGTTGCCCAGGCCGAAGAAGGGGGTTCGGTTCAGTCACCCTACCTTTAGCCTTCGACTTAATAGTCTGAACCACAAGGCAGCGGGATGGGATGGGTTTTTTCTCTGGGAACCCTAACCGGAGCCTCTGACTCAATAGTCTTACCCGCAAGGCAACAGGATTTAATTGGTGTCCAGCAACATAACATCCTATCCCATCGGTCTACTACATCATGCCAACTTGATTTATTTGATCTGATTTATTCTACCCAAAAGGATAATCAGAAGATCATAACGATTTTCTTGATATAAGAAAGCACATGACAGTGTCCATTATGTCACATTGCTTTGTAAGCTTGCCAAGTCGGGAGCAGAGAATAACCCTATCGCTGGTTTTGCTGTTACATTTATGATAGGACTCAATTTACCAGAATATCAGATTTTACGTCAAAGCCAGCCCTAATAATTAGTGGTGTTGTTCAAGACAGCAATTTTGGACCCGAACGTTTCTTCTTAAATATAAAAACGCACCATCAAATGTAGTTCACGGATAATCCTTCTTTTTGCTGATTATATAAAATCGTTTATAGTGGCCATGCAAACAACATGGCTTCTACTCTTCAAGAGATCCAAAAGGACTTGGACTTTGCTCCTAGTTGGCCCATCATCAGGGGGCTAGAATTTTGGACCAAAAGAAGCCCAATACTCTAATTTGGCTGCATTTTACTCTGCTACTCATAACACCTTGTAATTTGCCTCCATGTGTATCCTCCGAAATCTGCGATTTGGTTGTTTGATACTTTTGCACTTTCAATTTTACTCAGCAACCTCATTATCAATTACCTAACGCTTTCAAAATTATCAAAATATATGATGCACCTTCTACTTCCTCCTGTCAAGCTGGCGCTGTACAAACAACGTATACCTCCATTGTGACAGTATTATCCAATGGGCTTTCAGCATTACTCTCAAAAAGATAATTACATTACAGAGTGTCTCTAACACTTTTTCATTAAATGATTACTGCCTACTACCGTCAGTTATATGGGCACTTCAAACTTGATCCACTAGGCTGCGCCGGCTAAAGCCTAACCTTGTTTCCTTACACAAACTGATTCAGTCGTATGTGTACACAGGTTATACATTACTCATTCTGGCATTTTCCGTCCTCCGTTCGCAGGAATCTGTTTCCATATTGAAAGCCGAAACTTTGCGTATTAGTTTCAGTCATTATTTTCACCTATCTTTTTACTCCCGACTTTGGAATAAACTTCCTTAAATTATTTGCTCAGTCGACAATCACACGTCACTCAGCTACTCGGTGCATAACTTCTTATCAGTGCGTAACGTGGGATGCCTTTTCAAAGTCACATTTGTCAACTGGTAAATTGCGTGGAGACGGCCAGCCTAATTTATACACGTATTGGGTAATCCCCCTTGCATTTATTTCATCGTAGCTGTCCTCATACAAATGTCGCTGGCAGTATAATTTAAAAAAGCTTTTGAGGGTGTTCTACATCTACAAGTAGATCCGATTAAACACAACTCGTTAAGCTTCTACTCGGACTGATTTTTAATTATACACCTTATCCTGTTATGTGTTATTATCATCCTCGGCGTTCACAGTATGAAATACCTGATACAGATTACAAAGGAACCGAATAACGTTATTGTTCTCTGGGTAATTTTGGAGCATGTAATTTAAGTACACGGTTTCATTTAAAGTACCTCATAAACAAAACATGATTAGCAGTAATACGCATGTAACGTCGACTCCATAACGTTGACTGACGCGTGGATCCAGGGAGATACGAATCAGAAGAAACTCGATCCTAGAAACCTACGATAATTGACTAAATCCAAAAACGAAAACATTTACAACCAAAAGTCGAATGGTGCTTGTTTTCGGGCTGAAACGGTATCCAAAAGACAGAAGACAATTGGGTTGACTGTCCGTCAAGCCTATCGCTGTGGCGACTCCACAACGTCCAATTACAAACTCGATCGTCTGACGAGGCGTCCACAACAAGAATGCGGCACAATTCAAATATGCAGTCAAATTAATGCGTCTGGCGCACTGTTATATCAAATGTTGGGGGAGATAATTCAAATCGACAGACAAAATAAATAGTACCAATTATTGGATCAACACCAGAGGCAAGGCAGGTCGGGAACAAGTAGGGCAAAAACACATATACAAGAACATACTGCGGTTATATATTACCATGTAATCGAAGTCAAATCTTTTACGTTATTTATGAAAGTCGAGCATTATGAGACGGAACATGAAGGCAAGAGATTTTGTCCATAATGTGAACAATTTGTCGAAATATTGATAGCTCGGGTGCGTTTATTGGCTGTTGATCAGATAGCAGTTGATCTGTTCGCCGAGCTTGGCAATTGTTTTGCAAATTGTTTTTGCAAAACAATTGGCAAGCTCGGCGAACAGATCAACTGCCATCTGATCAACAGCCAATGTGAACAATTGTAACCAGAAAGAAATTTCCGTCTATCAAAAAATTTTTACACCGACCGCCAAATTTCTTCCGAGGGATTGTCTTAGTGTGCTAGTCTCCTATGGGTCTCTCCCTAACCTTTTTATCCCTCAGTGCATAATACCTAGATCAGACGGAAGAAACAACAAAAAAGAACACTTGGAGCAAGACTTTCGCCATGCATCATGCCTCATGTACCTCCCGAGTTTCTTTCGTGTCTTCCTTAGATACGATATATCTGTCTGACGTCCTTTTTGACGATACCTTTTTTCGTTTTGACTAAAACCGTACGTACGCGGTCATCACTACTTTTCTCACAGGTGCGTATTATTCCCAAAGGCCATTGACCACATGGTGTTGCTTCGTCCACAAGGACAATACCCTCAGGTGATAAATCTGTCTTAGAAGACTGCCACCGCTGTCGCATTTGCAGAGTCGGCAAATATTTACGCATCCATCTTTTCCAGAAAGTATCAGCCAATTAACAGACTTGTTTTGCTCGTCTCGTGTATTGCTCCCTCGTGGTTGATAAAAGAATTTACATTCACTGAGATTCACTAAGAGGAGATCCGTCGGTGGTAAAGGATGATCGTCTCTAGTATCGGACGTCGGTGATGTAAGCGGACGATTATTCAATATTCTCTCAACTTCAACAATCAACGTATAGAGGGTATCGTCATTGAGGCTTTGGTCTCTACATATACCATAACGTACCTTTCTGACAGATCTAATCAATCGTTTCCATAAACCGTCTCTGTAACTACATGCAGGTAAGTTAAATTGACATTAAACTCCGCGGATTGATAGTTGATTGTCGATCTTTCATTGGTTCCAATTATGCACATTCTCCTTTAGCACTGCAACCACACCAACGAACGTGGTCCCAATGTCACTATAGACATGTGACGGTCAACCATGTCTACCTAAGAAACGACTAAATGCGGTGACGAATGAGTCCGTCGATAGGTCTTGAGATACTTCCAAATACATGGCAAAAATCTTTAGGCAGGTAAAAAGACAGCCATATCGGTTTTCACGGACGCGTCCACGTTTGACAAATACAGAACCGAAATAGTCAACACCCACATCTTGGAATGGGAACTAACCAGTTTTCGTCTTCGATAACGGCAGAGGCGCCATTTGTTGCGACGACTGGAATTAACTTTGTTTTTTACACAATAAGCAGACTCCAGTCACTCTTTTAAAGTCACTAATCTCTCGCACAATCCAGAGTTGTTTAGGGATAAGTCCGCGTACATGATGTGGACCACTGTGACTTTCGACTACATGAAAGGGGCGGATAATCATTTCGGTCACTGGATGACGATTAGGTAAGATGAAAGGATGTCTGAAGTCGAGATCATAATTCCTGTTGTTTAAACGATTCTAAACTCAAAGTACACCTTCTAATAGAATAGGGCCTAACTTGCGAAGCCAACATGACTGGAAAATCTATTTACTGCCATTGTTCATTCCGTCCATCTCCATAGTGTAACTCTACTTTTGCACGGCACCGACTACAGTTTCTTTCCCGCATTTTAAGTTGTGAACGATCAGTAAACGTGTGTTTAACGTCGTCAGAGTGGAATTGCGAAAGGATGCAACCACCCAATCTTTGAAGGGAGTTAGCCATGCGACGGTCTTTACCAAAGCCTACCGTTCCGAGATACGATTGAATAAGGTATAGAAAAGATTGTTGGTAATTTTGGCACAGGCTAAAACCGTTGTCCATTTCAGTTCAATGTCGGTAGGTTGAGGTATCAGTCGCTTTAAGGCTATAACACGGTTACTGGGTGCTGTCTTGTAACTGGTGCGCCATAGCAACAGCACTTCGTAGTGTCCGATCACGGGCCTTGTCGTTGCTCGAAAAAATTGAACAACATACTCATCTTTAATTGAGAGAGACGGAGAAACAGCATGCATTTAGGAAAACTCAGCATTATATGGTTTTTCAATCTCCTTTGTTATAGACTCGTTGGATGAACGAACGCAGTTTACTAGACATTTGGTGTAGTGCTTTTTCAGGGGTCCAAGTAGCATCCATCCTAATAAACCTCTGATTGCAAAGGGTTGTATTCTAGGTATCAAACGTTGATCCAGGATCCAATGAGCTTCTGGGACGTCATTGTCGATATGAAGTTCAACTTTGCCATAATCCAGTTCGTCGAAACTGAAGTCTGATAGGTGAGCCTATTTCTGTGTCTCTGTTTGGATCTTTTCGGCCGACACCTAAAATGTCAATCGTGACACTGTAAGAGCATGTTCTACCAAAATTTCCTCTGTATCATCAAGTGAGCAAACGGTGAGCTCAGGTTCAATACTTGATATATTTCGGAAGCCCATCACAGTGGTAACTGTGACATCAGAAGGGGTTTCCTTTTATTTGTAATCTATCCAGCAGATCCTGAGAGACTAAACTCACATCCGATGCGTTAACAATGAACGCATTAGTCGTTACAAAGTTCGTTTGTCCGACGATTCTGACAGGAACGACACCAATCCCAACTTATTTCATACTAGTATTTGTGGTCGCGCATGATTTTCCATTGTTCTTTGACAAAATTCGTGCCTTAACAGGGACTTACCTATGCAGTAGAGTCAAATGTTAAGCTGTACAAGCATCTATCAAACACTTCATTGTATGTCAGCAATCGCCAATGCGGTGATTGGGTCTTAGGCAACCAATACAGAGTCCATGAGTTTTGACGATCCCCATCTTTTGGTAATGTCTAACTTCAGGAACTGTTTGCAGTCAAACACGCGATGTGTACTTTTGCACATCGGACAAATGGTCGAGTCGTTCATTACTCGGGTAGTAAATACCATGTTCAGCGCTCCCAAGGGTTGGAAAGCACATGACAATGTGATTGCACAGAGTAGTTTCGACTGTCGGCAGCTAATTGACCATAGCGGCTTCTAGCTATGCAAGCTCTCGTTGTAAAAGTGGCAAAGTCTGACAATGACTCAGAGGTCTCAGTCACAGGCCTGTCGTTGAACAATAATCTGTTTAACAAGCATCTAGCTTCTTCATGCGATTGTCCGAAAAGAGAAGCCAGGATTGTTCAAGCTGTTCCGTATACTTCAGATGGTAGAAGTACAACACACTCCGTTATAGCTTTTTTAGCAAGTCCTTTACAATAGTGAAGCAGATTAAGTAGCCTCTGTCCTTCATGAAACACCTTACTTTCAACCTAGTTTTGAAACTGACTCAAAAATTTCAGTATTCGATTGGGTAACCACTGAAATACGACAATTCGACCCGTGGAAGACCGAAACTTTTCGTAACAGTCTGTACGTGGTGCCCTTTCGTGTCTAACCTTCGTCTCTAATTCTTCCACCATTTGCTCTTCTTCTAATCGTCTAAGTTCCAGTTTCCCGCATCAAACACGCGAGCGACTCTTATAGCTAGTTTGCGAACCAGAGGAGACAAATCACCAACAGAAATGTGTCTCAAATGCACTCTTATGTGCTCATTGACTACGTCTTGTTTATTTGCGTCTTCTCTTTCATTCATGGGAGTGTTCAATATATTTTCGTTCTTCCACTTTGGCCTCAGAATGCGATCAGAAATAGTTGAAGATCCTTTGAAAACTTCTTCCGGAACTTCTTTAAGTACTCATTCACGAACATTCTTGAGTACCGTAACATTCACCCAAGAACGTTGAGTGACGCGCAGATTCCGGAAGATACAATTAAGAACAAATTGGATCCTGGAAACTGTAGAGATTGTACAACGACTTCAACCTAATTCTTGTTCACGTATTCCTCGTTTATACTGTGAAAGATATACCGCTGTATTTGAATCCGATGGCGTGCTGTTTCCCAAAGCTTGCTTACTAGAGTCCGTAGCTTATGATCTGTTCTGTTAATTCATGAAAACTATTACATTGTCGTCACGGCAGTAAAAATGTCTTCCTAAACTAATTCTATCAAAATTTTCAATCCGAATACATCTCGGAGGAATAGCGAAGACTACCTGGAGCGATTTGAGTTATGGTGCATTACCAAACGTGATCTAAATGCTTAAATCAAGACCGCACAGTTTTTGACTTCTGTTGGAAAGGACGCGTATTCACTTTTGAAAAACTTATCATTAATAGAGGCACCTGCTAAGCTGACCTACGACAAATTGAAAAAAATTCTATTGCGTCATGTCATGCCCAAGAACTTCATGGCAGCTAAAAAGGCTAAATTCAACGTTCTTCAACGTCAACCCAGTCAGTCTCTGCGAGATTTCATTCTCCAAGTTCAGACGCAAGCAGTTCGTTTTTTATGGCGACAAACTTGGAGAACATTTGCAAGACCGTCTTATTGCTGAAATAAACATCCCCTAATTGTATCGTCAGCTATTACTGATACACAATCCCACTTATCAGAAGGTTGTAAACATCAATGAGCAGTACCAGGATGTCTCCAACATCACGAAACCTGAAACTCACTTAGGTGATGCCAAGTTTTCTTTGGTGTATCCAAGTCCAAGTCAAGTGCACAACAATACAAACCGGCAATTCGATCCGACAGTTAGTTTTATTGGTCCTCAAGCATTCAAACCAAAAATATCTGTGTAAAATACAATACAGTTTGCAAAATGTGCATTTTCTAGAAAATTACACTCACGGTTTTAATGTCCACATCGTAAGTCCGAGTTCTTTGTCTGTGGTAAACTGGGTAATATTCAAAGCATTTTTCGTGCTTCCAGAGTTTGAATGCTAGTGAATAGTAGAGAGGCTGCTATTAGCAATCCATCTTATGAACTGCAATCGCTTACACTGGCTGTTGCTTCATCGTATAAAGGATATTTGTACAAAACAATCTCTTTTGAGAATGAAAAGTCGAAAGATTTCATTGTGGATGCTGGGAGTATTAAATTATTGATTTCCAAACAATCCTTAGACAGTCTGTATCCATATATGTCGCTACAACCTACCTCAAACAATATAAGAGAAATAACTGGTAATTCTCTAACTGTTTTGGGTTCTTGTATCTCACCCGTAATCAAAAAAGACTCTCAACTTGTAGACTTCCACGTTATTGTTACTCAGAATAGTCCTTCTATTCGTAGTCTTAAAACCATGCAATTGCTGAATTTCAGTTTAAGTCTTTCGTCACTTTCTGATTCGAACCATGAAATACAAACTTTGTTACATACATGCTCACTAGCATCTCGTAGGATGAAAATTTCACCTGTTCCTCTTCATGTCATTGATGATCCTATTTCATTGAAACGTCAATTGCTTACATATGGCCTCAAGAACCTGTTCGTAAAACTCTTGATTCTTTGTGTAAACGTGGAGTAATTGTTCCTGTTCAGAATTCTCTTTGGGCTACACCAATCATAACACCTTTGAAGAAGGATGGTTGCACTTCAAGAGTTTGTAGTGATCACAGTATTACACTAAATACCAAACTTTTACAACGGAGTTGCACTACTGAACAACCTCATGCAATTCTTTCCGTTTAGTTGGCTCATGTATTTTCTCAAAAAACGGGCTTAAAATATGCATATTTACACATTTCTTTGAATCAATTCTCAAGTGAGCTAACGACCATTAATACAACATTTGGTCTTTTCTATACCGCTTCTTACGTTTCGGACTTAGTGCATCCCCGCTATTTTTCAAGATGTGATGAATAGCATTGTGAAAGGACTCGAAGGTAATAAAGGATATCAGGACGATTTTATCTTCCATGCACCTAATAATGTACAACATGACCAACGTCTGATAGCTCTATTGACTCGCTCCAAATATGTGAATGTGAACATTAATCCCCAAAATTGTGTTATTGCTGTCGAAGAACTCAACTGGGTGGTTTATGATGTCAACTATGAAGGATTTTAACCTGATCCTGATCGATTGAAACCAATACTAGAGATGAAGTTTCCCAAATCTATCCATGAACCTCGTTCTTTAATGGGAGTTTCACAGTACTATTCTAAATTCATTTGTAATTTCGCATCAGTTGCAGACTCATTATTTGTGTTACTCAACTCCAAGAACTTCGTATAGTTAAATCAGCATGAGAAAGTTTTTTATATTATCCTGGACATGTTGACTTCATCTTCAATACTTCGTCTATTCTGTCCGAAAATAAAACCAGTGATTATCACGGATGCTCCACCTACAGTCATCGGAGCAGTGCTTGAACAAAACGTACATTCGGTTCTCTGTATATCACGCTGATTGAGCATATCGGAACACGATTACGCACAAACCGAACCTGAACCTTTAGCTGTAACGGAACTTCACAAATATATTTTTGGAATTAAGTTGACGATTGCTACAGGTTATGAAGCTTTAAAGTTCATTCACCACCCTCATACTTCGCTGCCAAAATTCTCAGTAGCGATGGTTTAAAGGTGGAGCGTTGCACTGAGTGCTTAGAATTACGACGTTGATACAGAAGTGCTAGACTCATACCACATGTTGACTATTTATCTCGCCATGCAACTTATGTGGATTTTGATCACTGTGAAACACAACCATTACCTATATCTCGTTCTGAATTGATTCGTGACACAAAAAGGTATTTTGAGACTGTTTTGATGCCGTTAAAGAAAGGTTGGTCTGCTTTGACCAAAAGAAAGTTTCCTGAGTTCTACAAATGCCGAGAAGAATTGTGTGTCTCTTCGAAAGGAATTCTCTGTTTGAATGATCGGATTGGTATTTCACCTCCATCGAGATCGAACACACTAAGAGATTTGCATTCAGGACACCTTGGTATTGAAAAGATGAAACCTTTCGCAACAGGGTGGTGTTGGTGGACGGAGATCGATGCTGATAGTCGAAGAACTGTTTCGTCATGCAAAGGTTGTGTACACCGAATTATTCAACAATCGTCCAAATGGACTCCCTGGCTACTTTGTTGCGAAGGGTGGCAAGGTGTTCATACGGATTATTGTGGACCGTTTCTTAATAAGTTTTATGCACTGATAATTATTAATTCTTATTCCAAGTGGTCAGAAGTGTTACTGACTAAGAGACCAAATGCTGATTTCAGTAAACGTGTTGACGTAAAGTTTTGCGACGTGAAGGCGGTCCACTTGCAATGGTGAGAGATAACGGAACGCAGTTTTTTGCCTCATGTGTTAATGACTGGCTTCGTATTCTTGAATTTCACCATTTATTTACTGCACCCAGACATCCCCAGTATAATGGATTAGCTGAACATTTTCTTGTTAATTTTAGAAGAACCATTACCTCATTTATTGTATCTTCTTTTGATGAACTTGATCGATTCATTGATAACCTTTTGTTACAATACCGTAACTGCACTCATTCATCCACTTGTGAGACACCTGCGAAACGTTCCGAATCTGGTACACTGGGATCCAATATTCTTGGTTTAGAACGTGCCAAAGTCACTTATTACAGAGGCAATAACTAACGCCTAAGTAATGGAATGGTGCTGGATAATCTTGGTAAGAGGATGCTAAATATATTGGATTTGGATTATATGACAGTTCATCGGCGACATATTGATGAAGTGAGATACAAAAATTCAGGTCAGTCTCATGTTGATCATTGTACTATTGACAATTCTAATTCTGTATCTAACGTAGATGTTGAAGCCGTGAATGAAACAAGGAGCAAGTTCAAATATCTGAACGTCTACTTCAGAAACCGCTCAAAAATTATAGAAATCTGGAACTTCATTCAAACTGCGGTGGATGTGGTGATTGTACAACGATTTCAACCTAATTCTTGTACACTTATTCCTTGTTTATACTGTACAATATATACCGCTGTATTTGAATCCGACGGCGTGCTGTTTTCTATTGATGGTTGGCTATAATTTGTAGCTTAAGATCCGTTCTATTCATTCAGAAAAACTATTACAGAAACCTACGATACTTTATTAAATCAATAAACTAAACAATATACGACCAAATCTCAAAAGGTATATGTTGCCGGGCTGAAACGGTATTCAAAAGACAAACTAAAAATGGCTTGAGTTTCCGTCAAGCTTATTGCTGTAGCGACTCCACAACGTACAATTACACACTGGACCGTCTCCTAAGGCGTCCAAAACAAAAATGAGGTACAATTCAAATATGCGGTCCAATTATTGCGTCTGGCGCACTGTTTAATCAACTGTTGGGTGAGATAATTCAAATCGACAGACAAAATAAATGGTGTCAAGTAAAGGACCAAAACCAGAGGCAAGGCATGTCAGGAACATGTAGGGAAAAAACATGTACAATAACAAACTGGGATTATATACTGCCATGTTGGCAATATGTCGAAAGATCGGTAAGCTCAAACTTCGATGTAATATGAGTCAAATCGTTTGGGTCATTTATGAAACTCAAGCAGTACGGAGATGAAACGAGAAGGCAGGAGATTTCGTCCATAATGTGCACTATTGTAACGAGGAAAAAGTTTCCATCTATCAAACATTTTACCAACACAATTCACCTAAATTATATCAGTTGTTAGTCCCATTTCACTACTTCGATCCGTCATACTTTGCAGTATTGCTTCTGGCTACGATTTATTATTATGTCTCCTTTATCTATGCGTATGGTTTTCATATTGGTGTCATTATACTCGGAATGTTAAATCACTAAATCTGTGATGTGTAATGAAGATAATCCAGTTCGCAGTTCCTTTCTTCACTTATATAGGAAAAACCATAACCGTACATTTCTCAACCAATCTAACGGCTTTAAACTACTCACCATACTAATAACCCCGCTGCCCGGAGCAACTATCGTCCGTCAAGTGCAATTCTACGTCAAGAAACCCACTTGCCAACAATCTTCCCCTACTTAGCCGCATATCATCATGAAAATTGGACGCCTTCATTAATGTTACAAAAACCAATTAAAATATGGAAGATCGACACACACGACACATCCCATATTGACTGATTATCCGTCTCCACTACTTCAAGAGACATTTCAATCAACAAGGCTGATGGCGTTCGAAAAACAAAAAATTCGACTTACCGATTTTGACGACAATGAACATCATCAGAATTGAAATTACCTTGCTCATCGTTTATGACTGCAGTTCACTTATTTTCTGTTCGATCCTTCAATTGACCTTGACATTCGTGTTATCAATTTTTTGTCTTTTCTTTTAAGCGGTGATTGTGGAAATACTCCACTGTAAAATTTCGTCCACTCTCAGTTTCGTATTCTTCCGGCATTTTGCTCGACCACAGTTGTTCTGAATGCACGCTATTGATCTAACCAAAAGGTTTGTGTGTCAAGATCAAGATAATTTATATTATTGTAATTATTATTATTGCATAAAACCTAATTCAACTCAAACAAAGATTTACCAGGCTAAACGTTTCATGGCTTTGTATGTTATTGAATAAGTTTATAAGCAAAACGATATAAAGTACATTTAGGAAGCAAATCAGAGAAAGAAAAAAAGAATAAATGAAAACGCTTTGAATCCGAAAACCTGTAACCTAAATAGGTAAAGCAACTAAAAGGTATACAAAACATAAAGCGGACTTTCTTACAGTGAACTAGAAAGTCAAGCATTGCTTTCCTGTGTTCTGTGTTACAAAATGTGAACAATTATTACTGCCATAACAAAACAATCTGGATGTGTAACTTGGTGGAGACAGAAGTATTTATACTATTCGTCACCTTCTTAGAAACATAGTCAGTTCATATATTTACGAATCACTTCAACAACATACTTTACTCATTGCTGTCCAAGGTTTTTTTCACTCCCTTGGGTACCTAAACGGAAAAACGTTTTATCATCACATTTCGTGGTTTATCTACATCAGTC
>JBBHEA010000179.1:0-31175 GCA_038088235.1 Zacco platypus | reverse complement strand
CGAGATAGACTGTTGTTTATTGTGATAAGTTACTCTACACGAACTCCGCTACAAGTCCATTGATCAATTTCATTGTGGTTGTCTTCAGCGTTACAATGCAACCTGCATGTTCGCTCAGGCTGTGCACTGTCTCGCTCCCTCGGCCGATAACTCACGACGAGCACTGATCAAACGAGTTGGGTTAGGTATACTAGACGACTGGGATCTTCAGAAAGTTCTAGGACGTATTAGAAAACTGCTCAAATACGCAGGTCAGCGGCCTGATTGACATTAGATTGACAGCGTGGACCAACTGTGTGCCTGCTTGAGTAATAATTATGTAGCTATCGTTACATCGATCGATTGTGTAAACATTTTTCGGTATTGTTTCTGCTCCTATTCATTCCTGAATTTTTCAACCCCTGAATATGCTGTTCTTATTTTCACCGTTTCTGATGCAATTTGGACGATTGCATCGAGAACATTCATGCGTTTCTGTATATTAATTAAACAATGGTGGTTCACAAACAAAGTTTATTCATTTCCAACTTTAACCTTAGACACAAAGTGCTTTCATTGGGTTTCGATGCATGCAGACGTTATTGTAATGGCTTGTTCTCCACCACTTCATAATTCACCACCTTTCCTTTTCAATGCCGTTGTTCATTGTATCGTAACATTGGCATCTTGTTCCACTTTGTACTTTACTGACCAGTTCTCGCGTCAACCAACGAAAACTTTATTTACGCACACACCCTTGTATATCACCTCGTGATTTCTCTTGTGGCGCACACCGTTAGGATTTCATGTTGGTACACGACTTATATATTATTCCACAGTGACGTACAACTTCGAGATTGCCAATTTATACACCAAAGAGGAAGCACTAGACCCGAGTTTCGATCTTATTAGAGTCACCGGAAGCGCATATCCCTGGTGGAACACGGATTTGAAGTCCGGTCTTCTGGCATGTAATTCAAGGTAAATCAAAGTTATAGTGGTCAGAAAAGCATAAAACTTACTAGAAACCATATGATGGCCTTGTTATATATACATGTAGTAATGGAAAAAATATAATATTCAGTGTGTGGAAAGGTTCGAGGTCAATAACGAGATTCAGTAATCCGTTTTGCTTGTATATAAACTCTAAAGCAAGCTTAAACGATGAAGGTCCGAACGACTGACAATTGATTCAGGAAAATCGTTTCAGAGGAAGCTCACTGGCACTGAAAGAAGTAACGTCGGCAATTCAAGCGAGTAGTTGCACTGCAAGAGTGAAGCGGTGTTACCGAGTGACGCGATGCATGTCCTGGTTAGAATAAGGATTGTAGTGAGTGATTTGGCGTATGTATTATGTTGTATGTGAGGATTGAATAACATCTGATGTGGCCGTAGCAAACGTCAACAAGTTAAGACTTGCAATCCTCCTGGTATATGGTTTATTATGAAGTCGATTACGACTTCGTAGCTCGTGGTATATTGGCTGCAGCAGAACTATGTCCTTTTGTAGCCATGGTGACCACACTTGGACAGCATAATTCCATGTTTGGTCTGACATACGTGTTGATGATGATGAGCAGCGTTTCACTTGTGAACCTACCGTAGATCCGTTTCAGGAGTGCTAGGACTCGCAAAGTTTTTTGTAGAAAGCATTACATTGTACTGAGGTTTCAAGCTGCTACTAATCCACACTCCTAAGTTCTTATCTTTGTTGGTCCATGCAAGGTGATGTGGACTCAGTGAGTAGGTGAAATCAACAAGCTTTGAAGGTGAATGGTAGCTTATATGTAAATGACTATTCATGTAGTATATCGAGGTCTTTTGCAAGAGTACGCAATCCTCAGAGCTGCGTATACAAACCCATAGCTTGATATCATCTGCAAATAAAATCAATTTTGCAGCGAACTAGCTTGGTAAGTCGTGAGCGTAGATCAGAAAGCGGATTGGACAGCACCGATCCTTGAGGAACTTCCACTTGTGGCTGCAACTGGTTTGGATACTGCACATTCGACTCTAACTTGGAACATTTCGTCAGTCAGGTAGCTTGGTTATCATGCTAACAATTTCCCCGTGACATCACGTTGTTTCAAATTTTATACGAGTAGCAGTGGTTAACACAGTCAAAGGCTTTGACATGTCAAAATAGAAAGCATGGATAGAACTACCCTTGTCTACAGCTTGGGTCCAGTCGTCTAGATTAAAGGAGAAGGTTGGAGACGCATGAGTGATTTTTTCTGAAACCATGCTGTGCAGTCCAGAGTGAGTGTGTCCTTCTAGATCTTTGGTGAATTGGTTTTCCACCAATCGTTCGATCACTTTGAAAATAACTGGTTATAGAGTAACCGGCCTGTAGTTCGCCATAGCTGAGAGATTCCCTCCTCTGTATATCGGAGTGATTGTGCCACAATTCTAATCCATGAGCATCTGATTGCAGTTTAATGAGTGGTTGAACAAATTTTTGAGGGGTACAATCAACGAATAAGCACAAAGCTTAAGAATGAACGACGATATTCCGTCAGCTCCAGGAGATTTTTTCATATTTAAACCTAGTAGTATTTTGAGCATACAGTCCATGTTCACAGTTATGTCCGATAACTTGTCAGTGGATTAAACAAGCCGATCAAGAGTGAGATGTATGTAATGTTTGGGGCAAAAACAGTGGAACAGGTGGGGCAGGTCCGTTACCGTTACTCTACGATCACACGATGATCAATTCGGAGTAATAACTTTTGAACGCACGAACTGGTGTCACGTGAGTGATGCTCGACTTCCTCGATTCGATAAACCAGTAACTATTCTTGTTGTATTGAACGCTGGCCCCGCCAGTCAGCCCTTCAAATCAATTACATGTCATACTCGTTGAATTTTATTTATTGATCACTTGCAATATTTTTTTAAGTTTCTGTTTACTTTTGTCTTGGTCCACTTCATAGTTGCAATAAGATGTCTTGACCTTCCACACTGATTCTACTGCTTTCAGTATGGGAAGTGTCTAAAGTTGTGCGCATAGCTCATAGTGGTTCTTCCAGAAGCAGCATGTACCGTAAAGGGTGAAAAGCGCTTGCGGAACTTGAATGCTTTCATTGCCAATCTGGAGAATGCGTTCATATGGGAATACCATTATCTCAAAGTCGTAATGTTTAGTTTAATTTTCTGTTAATGGATACACTTTTGTTAGAACGCACACCGAAATGGTGGATGGGAATCAAGAGTCGGTATTATCCACTGCCTTGGCAATATGTCGGAATATTGGTAGCTCGGGTGAGTTAACTGGCTGTTGATCAGACGGTTGTTGATCTGTTCGCCTAGCTTGGCAATTGTTTTGCAGACGTTTCGTCACCATTCGAGTAGACATCTTTAGTGCGCAGTTGGTTGGGGACCAAGCTCGGCGAACAGATCAACAACCATTCTGATCAAAAGCCAATTATCCTTTACCTTCGGTGTCTTTTATCCCATATCCTAACTCAATGGATATCATCACTGGAGCACCGCTTTTTATAGAACCTGTCTCTATCAGCGCGAACGTTAACAATCTTCAGTCGGAAAACGAGAACGGAGTTGGCTCGGCGGAGCAAAACAATGAAAATAAAGGTAAGCGTTAAAATCTCTTGTTATAACCATCGATTTGCAGATTCCCCGAGTGAGTCACCATGTGAACCGAGGTGCGGAATTCTGACAACTATACGTCGGATTCAGCGCAAACTGAATTTACCGTTGTCCAGTCTCGCCGTGTTGTTGCGCAATCTGAAGCAGCATCATCCAACTTTTCCCACAGACCCACTGATGATTTTGAAGACGCCACAACTACGCAAAGCGAGTGGAACGTAGGCATAGTGTTCTGACTTCAATTTCCATGTACAGGTTCTGAATTTTTAACTGTCCAGCTCACTGGAGTGACGCCTCAACGCATTGATGATTTTTAAATGAGCGTGAAGGTTGATGACGAGTGTTGATTGTAAAACGTTTACGTTCAATTATACTACTTCCAATTTAAAGTCATATATTCTGTTAGGAAAACGAACCAGGGGTTAATTAGTAATTTGGTTTAACTGGGATGCACGCATGATATCAAAGTTGAAGGTAGGGAAATACGGAAGATCGATGCAAACCTGAACGAGTTTTTGGAGTTAACTAACGGTAAACGCTCATCATCACAAAATTCTATCAGGGAGGCCCCAGATACTCCAAGTTACAATTATTAGGTCATTGTGATGTGAAATTCTCATCCACACTAGCTCAGTATTCTTCAAAGACTAAACAGCATGCGGAATATTAACTGCTGCAATGATTATCTCCCATGTGCACAATAACTGAGCTCATTAATTGCCTTGAGAGCAACAATAACTGAACGCGTTGGACTATTTAACTGTAGGTCACGTGGTCCAGAATCGATAAAACACAACCTACTTTGACTAAGTGAATTTTGATCTAATGTCCGGCTGACTAATTTAAGTGATACCAGGTTTAGAGATAAATAACCCTGAAATGAATTGAGTCTACTCAAGATCAGTCAGGATCGATCGATCAAAAACTTGAATCCCAATATAAGGCAGTAGAAAAGTGCATCACTGTTTATTCAAACAATCGACCAAACAAGAGTGCATACTAGAAATAATTAGGCACGTATCTGGTCCAGTATCCGTTGTAGTTGCACAATTTCTCATCAGCATTCAACTCTGTTGCGAACAGAAGATCAACATCTTTGAATTGCCATGGCACGAAGGAATTCAAGCGTATTTCAGTTTTCAATCGATAATTGGTCTGCTTTGTCCCTCACGGTTCAGCTTCGCCCTTTTCCACACTGTGGCAATCATGGATCGTCACCTGGCCCTCATTGAACGGTTGGCCCCATAACTGTTTGACAATAAACAATGGAAGGGCTACAAATATTGAACGAGTATGAAAACGTTGGTAATCGGTAAACAGCTTGCTATAACCAAGGACAAATGGAAACCTTGTGATTGATATCTGCTGTAGGTCTTTCAGCCACTGACTGTCTGCTGTGCAAGTGCTGTATGAGAGATGACCGTCCACCACAGTGATCGATTGACTGTAAACACATCGAAATTGAATTTGCAATCAGGCCTATCAAATGTTGTCACGCTGTGTTGTGGACTTCTCGTAAACTGACAAACAATCCATTAGATGTAACCACTACTCTGGGAGTTTTCTTCAATTTCTGCAGTATATATCGTCTCGGAGGTACTCTCATCTCAGTCGCCATTTATGTTGTGGATAGAGGTGACCGATTGATTAGTTTATTGTGTCATGGATAACACTTATGTGGTTAAATTAGGTGACAGATTATGCACACCTAGGTGTATGCCTACTCGAGAGAAAGTTAACCACAAGTGGCCGATCGACTTTCGGTCCATAGAAAGGGAGCAAAGCAGGAGTCAGTGTTTGTTATGATTGACACCTAACTTCAACACCTAATCATTGTGTCACGATAACGCAGTGGTTGTATTAACTGGCGGTTACACAACAATGAAACAAAAGCCACAGGTGCCCGCAGTGCGGAAGTGTCATATCTTGTAATATCGTTGGTCTCAGGTACAGTTGATATGAAAACTGAGAACTGGTATGGAGATAGTATTGCACCCTGAAGTACCCCAGAGGTAGTGAGTATTTTGCTCGATTTCTGACCATGAAGTGATGTAAACTGATGTCAGTTCTGAAAATATTCACAGACAACCGTTAGTAACGATGGATTAGGACCATAATTTTCCAGAGTTTGAAGTAGCGATCGGACGGGTTACATTGTCGAAGGCACTACTGTAGTCCAGAAAACAAAATTTTATCAAATGTTCTTTTTATTCCAGTGCATGAGATATGTTGTGTGCCAGAAGGCAACTGCATCAAGTGTTGAGCATTTCTTACGATAGGCAAATTGTTTTTGGTCGTGATGATTAATTTCGGGCTATAATCCTTTCGAACACTTTCAGTGAGGAGGATGTAATAGAAATTGGACTGAATTTTGACGTGCCCTTCTTGTGTATAGGTTAAATACAGGCAAACCTCCAACAATCTTTGAGTCTTCGAAGATGTTTCAATTTGGAAGACCAAAACCGATCAGCCCTGGTAAGAACAGTTTCAATGGACAACATACTTCTAAACAGAAATTGAGGTAACCTGTGTGGTGTTCCCACTGTAAAGAGACATCGTCGTTGTAAAACAATCTGAAGTCAGTGATACCTATCATGCCTTTAATTTGCCAATATTTTCAAGATTACACTGACATCTGTTACCTTGAAATCGCGGAATTTTGTCAGTGATCGATGAAAAGAGAGACGGTTAATTTGCGGGAGCAGTATGATTGCTGCATGATCCGAGCTGCCTACTGGCGAACGCTTTAAAACGTGAAAAGTGGAAGGTCACTAACAAAAGAACGATTAAGAGTAGCGTTCATGCGTGTAGGGAATTCAATAATGTTTAATACACCTTAAGGAGGTGAGAGGTTTTCATTGTGAATGAGATTATTGGATGTGGGGCCTGATTCCGTAAATCAATGCAGTGTATGCCAAACGAATGAGATGAGATTAGGTAAGAAGCAGATGTTAAACCAATGGCATGTGGAGTTCACACGACAACCTCAGTGAAATTTGATTGGATAACGTGTGAAAGATTTAACCGAAGTTTATCTTTCATTTGTACTCCAAACGAAAATGAATCACTTGTTTGTACTAACATGCCCAACTTATTTTACTGCAAACAACAGTTACCGAGGGATACAATGTGAGTTTTTGGTGAATGGAATAAACAAATTGGCATTTATGTTAGTTAAATGTCTCATTCAGTCTGTGCAATTCGCTTACAAATGCAGCATGAATGAACATTTAAGGTGGACAGTTTTATCATTGAATAACTAACACTCTTCAAAGTAATACATTAATGATTCTTACAGATACCCACAAAAATCACCACAGGTAATCAATGAACATTTCTGCTAAAAGGATTATCTGTATTCATCAAGCCTTTTCTCATTTAGGCTATCAACTTGGCACACTAATGACACACTATAGTCCAACTGGTAAGTAAAGTTTCTTGTCAATCATTTGCAATACGTGACGAAGGAATATTACAACAGAATGAGATTTATACTTACTTGTGTTTTTGATACGTTAAACTTGAAATTCAGCATTTCTACAGCATTTATACTGCATACCGCGGTTGACTTTGCCAGTGATCCAATAAAGGTCAAATCCAAAATTTCGATTATAAATTGTCAGGATCTTTGGATTGGACACTGATTCTAAATACGCATGTCTTCCTCGTACAACATGAAATAACTGTGATTTTATTATTATTAGCTGACAATTTTACATTTACTCTCTGATTTGATTTTATTTGATATGTCAATAAGGTATGCCCATAGATTCTCTGAGATAACGTTCCCAGACTCCCGTGAATTTTAGATGGACAACTAACAAAAGTCTATGAATTCCTATTTTCTTGTGTTTACCACTGAATTGTAGTCAGAACCCTTTAAATTAGTTAAAAATTCAGGTTATAATTTACAAACACTTCATAATTGTACAGGTAAAATTAGACATGTACAGTTCTGAACTATAAAGTACACACAGAAACATACCGTACATACTGTAACCTCTGCTGAGGAAGTCCTACTCACTGCATTCTCGTGGATGGAGACGTTACTACTGAAGTGAGAGTCGAAAGTGAGTGTCCCTTGCTATAACGGGCTGACGTCCATTGGTTGATCGTCTAGGGGGGTTGGCTAAACCCTGATTCCAAACCAACAACGGCGACGACGAAGAACAGATCCGGCGGACTGGTGAATGAAATCCAAGTGGTTCAACATCCACGAAGGCGGTTCTGTTCGAAGGATCGCCCCTTTTCAACTGTTGCCTTGCAGTCTGCACATGGTTGTGTAAAGGCTAGAGGTGCACCTCGAATAAAAGCCATGCAGCGCTGAGGACGTTGCTTGTAAAAAAAATCCCCACGTTACTCCTTGAAGTTTCGAATCAGGCCTGCTATTTATGCTACGATGTCTCCGGAGGTGACGCATTCTGTGTTGGCCTAACAACCACAGTGACCAACTGTGTCGAACTGGCAGCGGATCGTCGAACATGGATGGTAGCGCTTTTTGGGACCTTCATTTGAGCCGACTTATCCTGTCTCAAGAGAAAGTCGACAAAAAGTAAAGTAAAGTAAGTACATAATGCAAGTACATATATGTCTGCTCTCCGTTATCGAATATCCCTCCACCACGTATTCGCTGAGACCCAGAACTATTGTGAGTTTATATCCTATCAGACGCCTAATGCTGTGCCACCTCTTTCAATGCTTACAAAGGAGTGTTGTACGTACGTAGGTTTGTAATGTACAGTAGATGGCAGGTATTTACGGTGTTAAGGAACACAACTACTAATGAAGATAGGAAAAACGTATATACACGGAACCTTTGTAAAAAATAACTTGAATGTTTTCATTTCAACAGTTCAAACACGGTGGTTCCGGTAACCTTTATGTTTAAATATTCAAATATTATTTCGAAATGATTTGAGAAAACTAATCCCAGATATATGCAATTTAAGCTGAGTGTGAATATCCCCACCACAGTTACACTCACAAAGACAGAAACTTGTCAAGTTACACCTTTGAAAAGTAAATTCAGTCAGAGAATAATCTAGATGTTCTTTGCAAAACAATCAGCAAATACAAAACATTATCTGCGAATAACTTTGAGTTACTTTCTAAAAATACAATATGAGACAAATATTGTGAATCCATTCCATTTCAGTTGACCAAACGACGCACGATAATAGAGCCCACAATAATGATCCAGGTTCAAATAATTTTGCTTGTCCTGTTTGCTCAAAAATGTTGGCCCGCGCTCATGGCCTGAAAAAACATATGCGTACACATACTGGAGAAAAACCATTCAAATGTTCTTCGTGTCAAAGGTCTTTCTCTGATAGAGGCAACATGAATCGACATGAAGAAAGCCGACACACACCTGGTGGCACAGCGGTTAAACACATATGTGACCAATGTGGATCCACATTTCGCTCTCGTCAAGCATTCCAAAACCACATTCTAAAGTTTCATTCAGATTCAGCAACACAAAGGAATTTCCTAAAGTACCAGTGCAAATATTGTGAAAAAGGATTTAATAAAAAACTGCACTTTGCAAATCATGAAAGGATGCATACTGGTGAAAAACCATTCAAATGCAAAAGTTGTAACAAAAGTTTTGCTCAAAAGCGTAGTCTTTTGAGACATAAATGTGAGGCTGCTGTTGGCACACAATGAAGCTAACACTCTAGAGAGTGAAGTATGTTACTCAGTGCTTGCAACGTTTGTTAAAATGTTGTTGTGAAAATAAATTCCATTCTGCATTCCGAGACACATTTGTGTTTTATACGTTTGATTCCCAAGTAAAAGTATCCGATGCTTCTGTTGGGGTACAGGAAGTAGTATTTTTGATGCATATAATAAGAACATATTGATTCCGTTGTAATTACTGAATAGTGCATTTTGAAGATTTTTAAGTCTTCAATTATTCTTCAGGTCACAAAAAGTGACAATTGTACAATAATGTTTATTTCCTACATGTGGAGTACGCCTGAGTGGCATGATCATCTTGAACAGAAATAAATATTCTGAAACAAATTTTTTACAAATGTACGAAATAAATAGGAAACAAATTAATGAAGTTGATCTTCGGTTAAAAAGGAGTAGAAACGGCACGAATTTTAATCAACCCGATCATTTTGAAAGAAGTAGACGGGAAACTAGATAGTAAACGACTAATAACACACCAGTAGACTTAGGTTGCCATAGCCATGCATTAAAACGGTGGTAAACTGAACGTTGAACTGAAACATTGCAATCAGTTTGTTTATATGCATCAATGAATCTCTATGCCAGTGGGACAGAATAGGTACCTGCAAATTCAGCGAAATGGGTGTCAAAGGAGCAGGAACTGTGTAAGCATCAGGATTTGGTAATTGATGTAACTTGCGACAAGCGTGATCACAGCCCGATAAGAAATCGCACCAACAAATACTCTGCTTGGTTAGGTTTGATGTTTACCAGATGCACGAACCACAACTACTCATTCACCATTTTAATAGTTTTGATTCGAACTGAAATCGTTGATGTTAGGGATGCCATGTGATTGCGTCAACCGAAACAACTAGCCAGAGTAATTGGATTGGAATACCAATGGACGAGGACATTGGAATTACTTCAGCGATGAGTCTTAATAGCAGTCCTTACCAACGGATAAGCGGGATACTCGGGTATGGGACGTTGGGAAGGAGGTGGCAAGAGATAGAAAAACAGATACATCTGCTGGGATATTTCTCGGGTGTTATAAAGAACGAAATCGGCATAAAACGTGGCTTATCTTATGCAAGATAACAGGCGATAGTTTATTAGATGGAGATGATGTAAGTGGAACTATGGCAGGAGCATTGGGTGGAGGGCAGATGTAATTAACAGTTATTATAGAAGAGTAGCCATACAACTATTACTAGCTTAAGCCATGTTTTAGCGGAAGTGCATTTGCTTTTGTAGTGGCATGACAAATGTTAATTGTCTTGAGCGTCAAATGCAGCATATAGTAGTAAGCATGTAATGCAGCATATTTTGCTAAGGCTAAGTTAGTACTGAAGGAGTCGAAAGGCACAGAATATATTGGAGTGATACTGAGAATTCACATTTGGTGGAGCCTTATGAGGGTTCCCCGAAAGTCGTCAAGGTAAGCAATCAAGTCATTCAAGCGAAGTCATTCAAGCGAAGCTCGACGGACTTCAGTAGGTAACCTAGTTATTCAAAGAATACAGTGGTTTCATACTCAAGACAATACTTAGAAAAATAGTCTAGGAACCCTTGAAAAAGTACAGATGGGTAATATAAATATGAATATATGGATGCAAAAGTAATAAAATTCAAGATGATTAAATAGCGGTAAACAATCTGAACAATTGTCGTCGTATGGAGTGGGCACTATCTATGGGATATTGAATGGAAAAAGTGAATGGATCAGGTTGATAGCTAGGATAGACTAACAAAATATTATATTGGGCAAGAATTTATATCAGGTTATGCCAATTATTAGAAGATGATGGATCATCGTAAGTCGCTTAGATCAGCATAGTTATGTGAGCGTGAGAACCACGTTGATTGAGTGGAAAGTAGGAAAATGGAAGAGTGAACTTTGAAGATAATGGTGGGTTGAAGGTTTCAGCAATCACTGATAGAGTAGCAACATAGATTGCAACGAGAGATAAAATGAATTGATGAGGAAGAATAAGAACTTTTTATATATTTTTTGGCACAGCATCTATGACGAACGTCCGGAAAGCTGCATAGCTCCACAAGGCCAATATACTAAACGCTTATGCATACTTTTACAGCCCCAAGACTACCAGGTAGAAACGGTAAAGTTCAGGCACACTACGACACACGAAATTAACGCTGCTCCATAAGAAGCGTACAACACTGGCTTCTGCAGCAATCTCCGTTTTTTAATATCAAAAAAATAATATATCATATCGAATTTGTTGGCGTACCAACATGTGCCTTGGCCTAACCGTGGGAGGTTACTATGTATGCACCAGTCAAGCATGAACCAGGGCGAACCCTAGATCAGCATAAGGAATCAATTGATCTTTTAGACATGTTAAAGGGTGAACACACGAATCGTCAATGGCTTGGTGTATAGGAGATCAAGTATGTGGAATTGATAGCAGATCGATGTGCAGCTCATACATGGAAAAAGTGCAACATACACCAAACAAACCAGAAGTAATCAACCAAGACTGGTGCACTTGCATGGTAGTGTCAACTAGGGTGACAGGGAAAGGGATGGCCCATAATCAGAGAATCATTGTAAGAAACCGAAGTCAAATATGGGACAATGTGGTACAAATCAATGTGTCTTGGTGATATAAGAGACCGACATCCCGACCCAGGGGCTTGAATTGGTGAACCACACAAGGCTCCTAAAGGTTGGAGGGTGGTACCACCTTGTGCGACAGCGCAAGCTGCCTAACACCTCATGCTGCCGAGAACTTTTCATTGCGATATATGATGAACAAGTTAACAGACTTTACTCTAGGATGACCATGTTCTTCATAGACTCCTTGAAAAAGCTTTCGTTTCAGCACGGAAGCAACTACATCTAAATTGAGGTAGTTGTAAAGTTGACGTTTGAATGAGTGGAAAGTGATGGTTCCTCTAATAGAAAGTGGCAATCTATTCCAGATGCGAGGGTCGAAAAAAAGAATGAATAAACACCACTCACTCTGCTTTCGATCCCTTGCTGTAAACCGAAGGTCGTTCTGTCACCTGTGGTTGGCCCGCAGTATAGTAAGCGTTATCCACCGCCCCAGTCAAATGGGGTTAGAAAGAATAATTGAATAATTGAATAATTGAATTATCTCACTGAGATGGGCTGTGTTAACCACTTTTAAAGATATGAATGCTGATGAAACGAGGTTCGAGAGCGCTTACTTAAAATGCTGAATTAAATACTAAGCAGACTATAAGTATGAGACCCATAAAATGCAGGGCAATTACCATCTATAAAAGTTGAGCAATGTACTAAAAAATTAAGGAAGGCAAACTTAAGCTTAAATCGGCGAAGACAAAGTTGGTCAAGGTGTAATAGCTTACACCTGTTAAGGTTAGTTAAGGACAAATCATGAGATAATAGCTCTTTCGAGAAGCTTTGTTGGACCCCATCAATAGTTAATCGTAAAGATTCCGTGAGAAAGTACGCGGCATAGTGAGTATATTCAAGCATTGATAGCACCGGTTGTTTGTAAAGGCTAGTTTCACAAGAGTTATAACAGTACACACATGGTTTCCAAACGAAACAATGGGCAATTGGGCTGAAAAACTTATCCTTAACACGTTCTAATCCACAATCTTCTGAAGCAAAAGTCAATAGAATTAATGCGTGAAAATGATTTATGATTGTGATTAACCCAGCTCGTGAAAATTATTGGTGATGAATACAAACTGTATATTGTAGCGCCAGAAAATCGGATGATTTTTTAAACGTTATGTTGTGTTTTTATTTGAATTCTATGGTTATTTATTTGCGATCCTTGCAAACTGGAATGAATGAAGGTTATCATGAGTTTAGTTTACTATCGTACAGAGAGGCTATCAAAGATGCTCATTCTTCAATGATAAAAAATGTGCACACTCATCGATTTAAATTTTCTGAAACACTGGTTTACGTTTATTGTATGGAACACATGGGTTGGACAACCAATTGAACTTAAACCAATGAATGATAAAATATCAAGCACGAAATCATCAGCAAACTACTTGTTTGGCGGTGATTCAACAGGCTAAACAGTGGGATCAAAAGGCTGAAAGTATCTCAGCTGTTAGAAAGCTCACAGGGTAGATGGCATATTGATTATTTAACACGCGGTCGCTGCTGAATCTTTTTAATGAGTTTAGGCTTGATGAATCGATACTGTGATAATTAACCCAATTCACATTGTTGGTTGACCTCTTCGTTAATTTGTAAACTCGTGCCGTATACCTTATTAACATCGACTTAGGTATAATTCTCTAAAGGTTTATTATAATTATGAATTATTGTAACCTTAATTAGCAATGGACTGCTTATATTCCTAATGAACACATTCTTCTTACCATTAATTGTATCTCATTTTGTCAGGTTATCCCTTAGAACGTTCATAATAATTGCTGAAGTTTCTAGCCCATGCGTGAAATTAACCATTATTTCAATTGCACCGGTGGGGCACTGGGTTATTTAATGACTCACTGCTCAATCTATTTCAAGGTAACCAATGGCGTCCTACACACTCGAGTTCCAAAAGTCGTTTTGCGTTATCATTCGGAAAGTAGATCTTACAGACTTTGGTCATCTTGGTCTGAATAAACTCAAACGGATGATTAGAAAACGAGATGGAAAATTGAGAAAACATCCCACAGGATTACAGTTTGGTCTAAGGTGGTTTCCATCTATAAAAATGTAGATTCCGTTGATCTTCTCAAGCAACATACATTCATTTGTGGGGAAAATTGATGAAATTACCTCTACCAAGTACAAAAAATACACCATTATCCAGGCTGCACAATAACGTTCCGAATGGAGCGACTCAGGTGAAGGGTTTTCATTTATACCAATCGGACCGCCCTTCGAATTACCAAAATCGCGGAAGGGGTGTAATCACATGCATCAACGAAAGTTGGTCGACTACTACACATGTGATATTCGAATACTCCACCAAAATGAGAAGTCGTCACATACTTGAATGCCGACCACGTTTTTATTTTTGGCTTCAGGTTTACCATCTTTGGGAACATATACCTCACTCATTGCATTTCTTCGCAAAAATTAACAACATTTTGTTGTTATAAAACCTCATAGATATTTTTGTGTTTTCACTAGTGTCATGATTGAACGCGACACAACTTTCCTCACAACCCTTTGATTGACGAATGTGGTTCACTTCCTCACAAGTATAGAGGCTCGTTTAGAATTCACTTTCACAAACAGATCAAAACTATCCGCAGTACAGAAATATGTCCCAATGTGTATACTATTTCCTACGATCCACAGCAAAGATCGGTACATTCACATGATGACTAAACCGTCACGGAAAGTAAAACAACCTAACTTCTCCACCAAAAACCTACCGAAGATGAGGACCACGCTTCAGTGAACTGATTTTTCTATCTTTGCTGACACGGAGCCGTCAATACATTGTGATCGAAAAACAGGGTACTTTAATTTCTGCTATGATCAGTGCTGTGCGACCAAGAGTATCCCTTATAATAGAAGCTGAGACGACAGAAGGAGAAAGCTTACAAAATAGGAAGAACCATGAAGTAATAACTGTATCAGCAGTGATTAAAGTGGAAATAAGACATTTGAATAGCTTGTTTGTTGAGACAAACATTGGCAACGATGATTGCCGTAGCATATGGAGAACTTTGAAACGATTGTGTTGAATAGACTCTGAAAGAAAAATGCCGAATATCAATGTTGAGATTCTCTACGACGAATTTAGTCCGCCAACCAACAGTGTACCTCACCTTACAATACAACCGTACGTCTATTCACCATCGTTTTAACCCAGTGATATATATAGAAATTTGCTCACTACTAAAGCAAAATAAAGCTGCTGACCTCGATGCTCTATCTCTGGTAGTGCTAAAGGAGTGCGTAGATATCTTAGCAACTCCTTTAGCTGAACTATTCAACAGCTGCCTACAGATCAGTAAGATCCCGGACATATAGAGGTCTGCTTGAATATCACCTGTTTCAAAATTAGAGCCGTAAAAATCCATACGATTGCTTGCACATCTTTGCTTTTAAAATCTATGGAAAAGTTACTCGTCCCTCACGTTGTCACAAAGGATTCTGCCGAAATTGATCCCCAGTTTGCTTTTCGACAAATCCCACTCCACTCTAGTCGCCATGTCATATCTGGTTCACTCAGTGGCATCAACCCTGGGACATAAACGAAAACCTGTCAGAATGGTTTTGCTCAACTATAAAACGCTTCCGGCTGTGTGGATAGAGCAAAACTGTTGTACCCCATCTTTGGAAAAGGTGTCAAACCAAATATATATATGCTTATCTGTGACTACTTTACCAGCCGAACACACTTCAGTTTTGCAAACAACGAGACATCTTCAACCACAGCTACCGGCATGTGTGTTCTTCAAAGATCCATTTTCTCCTTTTTCTTCTTCTTGTTGTATGTGAGTCAATTCCCCATCGCGCCTGATTTTAGTGGATGCAAGTATGCCGATGATGTAATCCTTGCTTGTGAGCACTCCAGTTTGGAGAAATATGAAAGATTGCAGACAAAACTGGTAGAAGTAGTGGATTGGTCTTCATCACGGCATCTCACACTTAGCGGGATGAAATGTCAAAATATATTATTTCCTCTTCTTCCTGTCAATTTGCTTCGTTCCCTTTTTAAAAAGTTAAAAATAACCCTCCTCTCTATAGTAAATGACAGAACTCCCACCTCTTGCACCGTCAAATATCTTGGCATTTGATGGACTCACAACCATTCTGGTCTGTACAACGTCACAACAACGTTTGATAAAGTTAGAAACTGTCATTTTTCTTCCTCAAGCTCAGAATGCTAACGGTCCCACATAAGCTTGTTCATAAGTTTGCGTGTGCATGCATCGTTTCCCAATGGCTTTATTATTCACTGGTCATCTTTGCGGGACTTTCAAAAATGGTTTCTATCCAAATTGTAAGGCCCATAAGTCTTATTGCTAAATACAGTGGGATCTCAAGGATAACCCTTTTTGACACTGTTGTTTCGCAACACTTTCTGGATTATAACATTTTTTTAACAAAATTCTTTCCCAATCTACCCACTTACTTCACAAGGTAATATCTTCTACTTCTATCCGTAATAACTTCAAACTTTTATCTTCCCTTAAATCATCTTACAGCGATTCTGTCTAACCATACCTTGAACGTTTATTGGTTTCCTCAGTAATAATGCCAACAGAAATTAAAAGACTATTGCACCCATAAATCTTTCTTTTCCGGTATTTTGCTTTAAAAATTCGTTTTTTTCCAACGTGTACAGCGCTTAAACTTCACCCATCAGGGTGCATAAAAGCATTTACTGACTTGACCTGACTTGAAAGCCATGGCACAGAAGAATATGTGTGTAGTAAGGGTCAGTGAGCTACGATGGATCAGTGGTAAGAGTGTGGACTACTCAACCGAATTTTTCTCGCCCATCCAATCGAGTCTTAGTAAATCCAAACCTGTGTGATCTGTCACGTGACACGTTGTGTGAATTAGTTCATCCTCAAAACTGGCATGACAATCCAATTCGCCCAAGGGTTTCAAAACACAATCATCTGAACTTTGCCCATAACGCGTTTATATGAACATCTTTTCGTTACATATCTAATTCTGCACATTTTATTGCTGTACCATATTAATCTTGCCCCGTGGCATGTTCTCATTTGTTGAGAAATAATAAATTATTATTATTATTATTAAAAGCATTGTTTGCCGTATAGGTGGTATGGACGAGCGCCTGTCTACCAAGCTTGCACTATGTGTTCCGATAAATCGTGATGATATCTGATGCCGTGCAGAATAACCATTCTCTGACATTCGGCTGTCACCTTCTATAGTGTAATATCGGTGTAGGATCCGCACCTATGTCCCAAATTTTTCGTTTTAAAACGGTATATTCGATGTTATTCATTCCTTGAAAGAAAAAAGCCTTTTCGTAGAAATGAATATATTGATGTGCTTGGTGGTCAGCAGTAAGCATAGGGAGGTATTATGAAAAGGTAAGAACATAGATGAATACATTTTCACGAATATGCTCTTGTAGGTGGCGTGGTGACGTAAGAACTAAAGACAGCAGGGTACGCGGTAGGAACCCCCGGTTCATAACTTTGAAACCTCCACATTTTGAGTCGCATGTCGTACCCGAAAGTTGGACAGGACGGTTTTTAACCGGTTACCGTGTTTTTGTGATTGATACAATGAGGAAGGGTAAAACCGGCAACAGTGTCGAAAATTGCGTAGAATGAACAACTGTTTACTATAACAATCGTCAGAAAGCAGCAATAAACTTAGGCTAACACCGATCGGTGCAGCAGACAAAAATGAAAAAGTTCGAACTCTGAATGGTACTACTACAAATTGGGAAAGGCCTCCGAAAATTCACATTCAGCACTGCGTGTGGATCGATTGTCAAGTAGTGAATAAAACAACATTAAAATTAGTCAAATGGTCATTATAGCGCTTTGAGATGATGTAAGTTATAACTCAGTTGTGTTCAGTAAAATGACACAAAGGAATCACCCAAAAGAGTAACTGTGCTTTTCGTTTTCCTAACAGTATCCTTTCACTGAAAACCATCACTAAGCTGGGTGTAGATTGATAAGTAATTAGCGTTTTATTTAGCCGCGTTTGAAATTGTATGGAGATGAATCTATCCAGATTGAAGTAATCAAGTCCTTTATTAAATTTCGTGCTTTTTGATGGTCGCGTAACAGATATGTATCCAATGGGCTTCCTGACGGTGTTATTATTAATTATTATTTATAAGTGTAATTTGTGAGAAACTCCACTTAGGTTAACACACCCAATAAATACCTCGATAACGTGCTTGCTGTGGAAGAGATGAGGGTTAATTACATGCCAGGTTGACTGGATATTGTGAGATTTGGAACCAGGACTATTCTTGTGTGAAGCTGGCACTCAATGTAAATTGTTACGTCTTTTGAAATTCATCTACTAGCAAGCTCCGATTCATCGTTATAGATCGCATAGAGTATTTTACAGTGTGGCCTTCATATCCTTGAGCTTATCCTAATCCAAATAAGCCAATGTAAACACGTTGTACGATGCATGTTGACTGATGGCCCATATTTTAAAAATGATATCAAAAGTATTTGAACTACCGAATAAGTAGTCGATAGCTTGGAGCAATCGATCAATTCGTGACAATTTTCCTACAGTAGATCATCCGGAAAGTTTTTCCATCGCTTTTTTCTTTGAAAAACAGTAGTGTATGTTTGTGGTTGTTTAGAAACGATGTAAAAGTATTTGAACTACTGAATAAGTATTCTGTATCTCAAAGCGAGCGATCAATTTGTTGGCCCAAGTTTACTCCAGTAGATCAGCTGGATAGTTCGTCTATCGTTTTTCATTTGAAAAGCAGTATTGTCGGTTTGTGGTGGTTTACAAACGGTGGAAAACAAACCAAAGTCCAACGCGAGTTGACAAACCAAGTAGCATCTCAAACAGTGGGCTCATAACTTGGACACGCAGTTGCTATGCTCCACAAAGGACGCAGAATTGTTGAACCACTGCCCACTTAGCATGTTCTTATAGTATCAAATGTTAAGTGGATGGATATGAGTATAAATCAAATCAGACAAACCTTACAACCAAGACAGTGTCTTTCAAAATGCGCTATGGCTTTGCCGAAAATATCGTACACGGGGCTGTGTCAATCGCTTGGCGTACGGACTACTTTGAACGTTGATTGACTTACTGGATAGACATACAAGCTGCACTGATGTGATGATTCACGAATTTGTCATTGCAGATCAAAAGAATAACTAAAAAGTCGGTGGTAACATTTAATGAGACATTTTTGTTAGCCAGAATCCAGAATAGTTTCGAATCGATAGATAAGTATGAACACTGTAGCATCCCCAGATATATCCTAAAAATTTGGGTTGAAAACAGTATATTCTGTGTTACTAGTTTTCTAACAAGAAAAAGTCGCTTCGTAGAAATAAACAAATTGATGTTGTGTTGGGTCACTAGTAGAACGGAACGATTCTAATAAAAATCAGTAGATTATGATAAGAATATAAACGTAGGATCAAAGTTGGCGAACGGTTTTACAGAATGGTCAGCAGTAATCATGGGTCAAATTATGGGCTAAATTGAGAAACTGTTTAAGTTCAACAAACTTGATCCTTACATCAGCTGAATAAACTGTTAAAAGGGCAGCAGCAGCAGCAGAAAACTGATGACGCAATTTAACGCACCACTCAGCAACGTGGTGGAAAGAATAAAATTACCGATTCCGACAAATGTATAAATAGACAAGCGGATTTATAGATAAAATTCCACGAGTCTGCCGTGGCTAAGTGGCGTAGTGGCGCAGACACTAGAGACAGCCAGTTCTGTGGTAGGAACTGCGACAGTTGGGAATTTTGTGTTGTTACAGTCACTTGATTTTTGAAGATTTCGAAACAAAAAACATGAAAAATAGAAGAAATCCCAGCGATGGTTACAAAAATAATGTTGAATGGTTAAAATGCGTTAGCAATGAGCCCATGTGAATATATAAAACGGTCGGGCTTAGATTGTTTTCAGGCGGTATACTACGTACCATTGTTCAACATAAAATAACACGGAACTATGTAACAGATAGTCCATGGATAGGAATCTTGGTATGAATAGGAAAATTACGCTCACCGATTTCCTAAGAAACTACAGTTTCTCATGAGTGTTCATGATTAGTGTAGAGCGCATCTATAGTCATCACGGTGCGAGCTAATTATTTGAGTGGTATACAGTCAACCTGTGTGCCGCTCTTCCAGATGCTGCCATAGCATCATCGGGCTGTTTGTTGTCTTCTATTTGTCTTTTCTTGTGAGATTCGAACTCTATTCTATTTCTGCCAGTCTGATGCACCTCACCCATATGTAGGGTCATTTTGTTTGAATAGCCTTGACCTTGACCTTTAGGAAATGATCCATGGAGGTACTTCCCGGCGCAAACCGACTACAGCTGGCCTCCCGTGGCCGACCCCACGTAGTGAAGTGCAGCGTAAACATTGTCCCTACTTATAAATACTTCCTGAACAAATAAACTCCGGGTTATTCAATTGACGTGTTTTTCTTCAGAACTCCTAGGCCTCAAGCTACCATTGCGGACAAGACAAATTTGGGGAGTATGTAGTGGGAGCTGCTGTTTAAGCAATCGACCCGCTGAAAACTTGTGAGCCCGATTATTTTGTGGTTGCTCAAGTTTTTTCTATTTATTTCTGCATTTTATAAATTGAGATGTTTTCCAGTGTTACACCCAGCAAGATTTTAAATATATGGCAGGTTTTAGTGGTGGCAAGTCAAGTGTTCCCGACGATGTCTCATTGGGTCTTTATACCTTCCAGTACTGGAATTTGTGGCCCAATAATCCTAAGGCCTGGATCAAACAACTTGGAGCGATTTTTGCTCTAAAGTGCATTAACGACCAGGTTTACCACTACAACTACGTGGTTTTGAAGCTTCCGCCAGTATTATTGACGAAGTGGTAGACCTCGTGGGCGAGATCCCATAGAGCGTTCACGTGACGCACCCAAGGAAGCCATCTTGAAACGCACTGGCGTTTCCAGCCGCGAGCAGATGAATAGACTGCTTCACAACACGCTGCTAAGCGATACGAAGCCTTCACAGCTTCTACACAAGATAAGCTACATGAGAGAGCACAGAAAGATGAACAGCTCCTACGCAAACTGTACAAGAGCCACCATCTTCAGCCCATTCCCTCTATTCTAGTACCCTGTACTTTTCTACCTGTAACGCATCGCCGAAATGCCAGACGCCGCATTAGAATACTGAAGGTATTCGCCTTTCGTAGCCCCTGTCACCACCACCATTTCTGACAATGCCTCACGCATTGATGCATGAGAAGCTGAAATCAAGCCTACGAGCTAGAAAAGATGCCTTCTTGATTAAAAACTGTATCCAAATGGATTACAGAGGAAAAAAGACGTTCCAATAGCTTGTATGTTGATGCAATCCATAACAACGATGATTGCCGTAGCACTTGCCGTAGAACTTTGAAACGATGGTGCGGAAAAAATTTGAACAAAAATATGCAGAATAACGATGTTGAGAATCTCAACGACGAATTTAGTACGCCAACCATAAGTTTACCCATCCCTACAATACAAACTTACGTCCTTCCACACCGTTTCAACCCGGTGATGTATACAAACAACTGCTCACTACTAGACCAGATGAAGCTGCTGACCCTACAGCTTTGTCTCTGGTAGTGTTAAAAGAGTGCGTAGACATCTTAACAGACTCCTTAGCTGAACTATTCGACAGCTAACTACAGAGCGGCAAGATCCCGGACATATGGAAAATTCGTCGGAGGAACGTGTACTTTATGAGCGGGACGTCGAGACAAAGCACATAAGAATAGATTATGAAGTAAGAGTCAGTGTGCTGGAATGGCTAAGTGTTAAGAGTGTTGAAGTCACAATGTGAATGTTCACTGTTTGAATCCCGACCGGGCCACAGGATTTCGTGTAATTCTATCTATTCCTGGACAACCTGACATTATATCAGCCCATGTGCGCCCTCTGAAGACGTATCTAGTCCTATTGTCGCATCTGAGATTGATTACAATGAAAACTATTGTAGGTATGTCCCCACACACTTTTTACGTAATTTTTCAAAGTGCGCTTGCTACAGTTTCAATAGTGCCGGAATTTATTTAAACCTCATGTTTATTTTTGGGGTTTGTTTAAAAGCCGAGTCTCAAGAGTTGTAATGCTGATTTTATGTGACTTTCTGGTCACTATTTTCGTCTTCTAAGTATGAATCTTCCTGATTTCCGATTACCGGCATTCTTCACTATATTCTGCAAGAGAATACACCCACAGGTATAAACGTGTATTTGATTTAATGACTAGAAAAGAATAGCTATATTTAAAGGACCAACACAACCAAATTTGGCTGTCCCTATTCGGGATCCAATCATTGATGCCCAGTCAAATTCGACACCCATTTATTGCGATGCTCACTTGCTGCTAGTAATGTCAACCCTCGAATTCGAAGTGTATTCAGGTCGATTGCTCGCCGTTTGACGTTTCATTCGGCCAAGCACAAGTCGGTACCCTCAATCGGGTCACCACCGTATTGTCTAACCGACTTAATTAACTGTAGGCGTTCGTTTTGTGCGGCCACCGAATATGAAGCATTTTTATGTTATAGCAGTTTATGCTGTTGATGATCGGTTGGAACAGCTGACACGTTAGTTATTTTGCGTGAAGCTCGAATATCAGCCAAGTATTCATCACGTTCTACTGACTCCACAGCCAGAGCTACTACGTGGACCAAATTTAAATCCTTCAGTTTTAAGACTACTACAACGCAACAACCACTACAATTGCTTCACCTCATAAACATCAGTAGACAATAATGATGGTTAATTTTTGATATATAACGGTAACTAGCTCACTTCGCATACCAGATCGGCTGAGAGTGAATCCGGGTTCGGCCAGAGATATGATTTACTATTGAGCTCTAATAGGAGCAAATTCATGGCTCTGTGCTTTCCTCTAATTGAGCACAAAATGGAGGACATCATGTGTAAATGTTGAGGACTGTTTGAGCTAGAAAAATGCGATCTTAACTAAATGGCTGCACCGCTTTCACAATAGTGTGAAATTTGTATTCATCTCGTTTTATTGTTTTGCTATTAAAATGAACTCATGTTTATCGAATATTCTTCTTTTACGCTATTTATCTTTATATCATCAGCTGTGAATCTTTTTCAACTTTTTAATTATTCATACATAACAGACTAATAAAAACACATTAAATAAAGCAGTGAAAGTAGCAAAAATGGGAACCCCATCATATAAAATACATGACCAATCGTGGAAGAAAAAAAATATTTCACAATACATAAACTTCAGGTAAGTTACGAATTCGGTGTTTCCTCCTTGGTGTCAGGGAATAGAGGATATCACGTACGATTGTTGAGGAGTATTTGAGGTATAAAGATTGTTAGAGAACAATGGTACACTATTGTTTACCCTCAGGTACTATTTGTAATCATCTCATTTCGTGTTTTACTTTCCCCAGAAATGATGTTTAATATTTGTGTGCACACCGTGCAAGTATCCTCTCTAATCGGATGATAGAGATTTATCCTCCATCGCACATTTTGTTGTGAAGAGCAACAGGAATGCTCAGCTTATTTGATCATTGGAGATTATTTTGTCAGCATAATAATGAAATAATAATAGAAAATAACGAAAACATATTTTCTGTTCGCTTTGCAGATATACATGAGAAGTTGATTGATGACTTGGCTTTTATGTGACCGATGAATCAAGCAAAAACCGTTAGTTTACGAGACAACAACAAGACAATATATCGCTTTGTTAACTCGGAGTTGTGCACATGGGAACGTCAGTTAAAGAGGCTGTCTTGTTAAAGGAATTATTCAAACCTGCAGAATCAACCGATGTGCCCTTCTTCGAGGTGCAGGATAACCCACAGATAGACTTTGATACACGCCAGGTGTCACGATAGCTATCATCGGCAAGTAATGTAGCTGATATTTCGTGTTCAAACGTCAAATTCCAACTGTGATAGCAACTGATAAACGTTTGACACGTTTTTGTTGGCTTTGCTTGTAAGCCGAGTCTTCAAGTCACCGGAGATGTTTCAACTTGGGATACGAAAACTGACCAGCTCTTACGAGAACAGTTTCCAATGGGCAATATACTTCTAAACAGAAATTGAGGTAAACTTAGAGGTTTCCTATTGTAAAGAGACATCGTCGTTGTAGAACAGGTTAAAGTCAGTGCTATCAATCATGGCTTTTAATTTGTCAGTATTTTCAAGATTACAACGACATCTTCCCACCTTGAAATCGTGACATGTTGTCAGTGATTAATAAAAAGAGAGGTAGTAGATTCCCGGGATCAGTACGATTGCTGCATAATCTGAGCTGCCTACTGGCGACCGCTTTAATTCGTAAAAAGTGTAAGGGTCACTTACAAAAGTACGATTAAGAGTAGCGTTCGTGCGTGTAGGGAATTCAATAATGTTTACTACACCTAAGGAGGAAAGAGGTTTTCATTGTGAATGAGATGATTGAATGTGGGGCCCGATTCCGTAAATCAATGCAGTGTATGCCAAACGAATAAGATGAGATTAGGTAGCAAGCAGATGTTAAACCCAATGGCATGTGGAGTTAACAGGACAACCTTGGTGAAATCTGATTGGATAACGTATAAAAGATTTAAACGAAGTTTATCTGATCCGGAAAATCTTTCATTTGGTACTCCATACGATAATGAATCCCTTGGTTGTACTAACTGCCCAGCTTGTTTTAATGCAATCAACGAGTTACCCTGGGATACAATGTGAGTTTTTGGTAAAAAGAATAAACAAAGTGTGATTTATATCAGTTAAATCTCTCGTTCAGTCTGTGCAATATGCTTACAAATGGAGAAAGAAAGAACTCTTTAGAAAAACAGATTTACCTTTGAAATAGTAACATCCTCCCAAGTAATACAGTATCGATTCCTACAGATACTCACAAAAATCACTACAAATAATCATTGTAAATTATTTGCTAAAAGGATTATTTGTATTCATCGAAAAGTTTCTCATTTTAGGCCATCAACTTGCCACACTTATGACACACTTCAGTCCAACTGGTAAGTGAAATTTCTTGTAAATCATTTGCATTAAGTGACAAAAGAATATTATATCATAATAGGATTTATACTTGTTTGCGTTGTTGATACATGAAACTTCAAATTCAGCGGTTGTACAGTATTTACACTTTGTAACGCCGGTCTGAGTTGCTTGTGATCCAAGAAAGGTCGATTACAAAATTCCGATTACAAGTCGACTGTATTTTTGGGATGGACATTGATTCTAAATACGCATGGCTTTCTGGTACAACATAAGTTAACTGTGTTGTTATTACTGGCTGGAGATTTTACATTTATTCTCTGATTTCATTTGATATGTCAACACGGCATGAGCCCAGATTTGCGGAGGTAACTTTTCCATACTCCCATCAATCTTGGATGGACAACTTAAAAAGGCCTATGATTACCTATTTTCTTATGTTGAACACTGAATTGTAGTCATAACCCTTCAACTTAGTTTAAAAATTCTGGTTAGAATTTACAAAACACTTCGAAATTTTACAGGTTATTGTACACATGCACATTTCTGAAATAGAAAGTACATACAGCAAGATACCATACATACTGTAAGTACACATATGTCTGCTCTCCGTTACTTTTTACCCCTTCACCACGTATTCGCTGAGACCCAGAACTCTTGTGAGTGTATATCTTTTCAGATGCTTAATACTGTGCTACCGTCTTGTATGCTCACAAAGGAGTGTTGTACGTATGCAGGTATGTAATATACAGTCGACGGCAGGTTTTGATGTGTTAGCGGACACAACTTATAATGAAGAAAAGGAACATGTAAATACACGGAACTTTTGTTAAAAAATAACTTGAATGTTTTTATTTCAATAGTCCAAACACGACGTTGCCCATTATGATTAAATATTTAAAAATTATCTCAAAATGATTTGAGAAATCTACTCTTAGAAATATACAACTTGGAGCTAGGTCCGAATACTCCAACCACTGTTACACTTCCAAAGACATAAACTTATCAAATTATGTTTTTTGACTTAAGGATGTATTAAGTCAAGAGAAGGAAATTCACTTAGTGAATATTCTAGATGTTCTCGGAAAAACAATCAGAAAATATACAACATTTCTGCGACTAATATTTTGTTGCTTTCTAAAAATGCAATATGAAAAATTAATGCAACTCCATTTCGGTTCAGTTGACCAAACGACACACGATAATGGAGCTCACAAGAATGATCCAGGTTCAAAAAAGGTCGCTTGTCCTTTATGGTTTAAAAAGTGGTCTTACCCATCCCAACTAAAACGGCATCTGCGTAAACATACAGGAGAAAAACCATTCAAATGTTCCTCGTGTGAAAGGTATTTCTCTGAGAGAGGCAGCATGAAA
Organism: Zacco platypus; assembly: GCA_038088235.1. Lineage (NCBI taxonomy): Eukaryota > Metazoa > Chordata > Actinopteri > Cypriniformes > Xenocyprididae > Zacco > Zacco platypus. The sequence goes on along the minus strand of JBBHEA010000179.1, from coordinate 4,889 downwards.
GGACATGAAGAAAACCGACACCCACCCGGTGGCGCAGCGATGAAACACACATGTGACCAATGTGGATGCACATTTCGCACTCGTCAAAGATTCCAATTCCACTATCTAAAGTATCACTCAGGTGCGACAACACAAGGGAATTTCCTAAAGTACCAGTGCAAATTTTGTGGAAAAGGATTTCATCAAAAATGGCACTTCAATGATCATGAACTGAAACACACTGGTGAAAAACGATACAAATGCAAAAGTTGTGAGAAACATTTCGCTCGGAAGCGTACTCTTTTGAGACATAAATGTAAGGCTTTTGCTGGCACAGGAATTTAAATTATGAACTTTATTTTGCATTGTTAGCAAAAGTAGTTAAACTGTTGTTGTGAAAATAAAGTTCATTCTCCATTCCGGAACACATTGGTGTTTCATTCTTTCTATCTTCAATTGAAAGTATCCCATGCTTCTGTAAGTGTAAAAGAAGCAATATTTATGATGCATATAATAAGGAAAAATTGTTGCCAGGGGAATTTCTAGATAGTGCATTTTGAAGAGTTTTAAGTATACATTTTTATCTTAGGTCATAAAATGTGACAATTGCAGTCAGCGTGATTACAGTACACAGTTCCGTGTTCAAACAAAAACAATGGGCAATTGGGCTTAAACATTTATCGTTAACACGTTGTAATCCACAAGGTTCTACAGCAAAAGTCACCAGAACAAATTCGTGAAAATTATCTATGATTGGGAGTAACCCATTTACTGAGAATTATTATTAATGAATGCAAACTGTAAATTGTGGCACCAGAAACGCGGATGATTCTTAAGACGTTGTGTTGTGTTTTTATTTGAATTCTATGGATATTTACTTGTGATCCTAGTTTACTGAAATTAATGAAGGTTTCAATGAGTTCAATTTATTATAATGCAGAAGGGATAAAAAGACGCTGATTTTTCAATGCGATTACTGATAAAAAAATGTGCACGCGCATCGATTCAGGTTTTTTGGAAAACTGGATTTTGTATTTTGTCGGAAACATAGGCTTTATACAACCCATTAAACTTGAACGATTGAACGATAAAATATCGTCATGAGAATATCAGAAGACCATGTGTTTGGCGGTGTTTAAATGTTTGGAGCATGCACTGCGAAATATTGAGACATTTCGTGTGCAGCGTTTTCAGTTTCCAAGTAAGAACAGGCTAAAAGTATCTCAGATGTTAGAAAGTTTACAGGTTGGAAGGCGTATTGATTCCTTAACATACGGTCGCTACTGAATCCTTTTGATTAGCTAAGGCTTAATGAATCAATAGTGTGATAATTAGCCCATTTAACATAATTGGTTGACCTTTCATCAATTAGCAAACTCTTGCCGTTTACCTTCTTTTTCACATCAGAATAGACATAACTCTCTCAAGGCATATAATAATTATGAATTATTGTATCCGTAAGTAGTATTGGAATGCTTATCTCTTAACGAACATGTTCATAAAAGCACCAAGTGTATCTCATTTTGTGAGGTTGTAAATAAGAGAGCTCATTATAATTTCCAAAGTCCCTCTACCACATTTTCAACCAGGTGGTGTATATAGACAACTGCTCACTACTGAATCAAATGAAGTTCCTGGCCCTAATGCTCTGTCTCCGGTAGTGTTGAAGGAGTGCGCAGATATCTAAACAGCACCTTCAGCTGAACTATCCAACAGCTGCTAACAGGGCTGTATGGTCCCGGGATATGGAGGTTGGCTAGAATATCACCTTTTACAAGAGAAGATCCCGGGAAGTTCCGTCCGATTGCTGGCACATCTCTACTTTTTAAAGCTATGGAAAAGTGTCTCGTCCCTCACGTTGCCACTAATGATTCTGCCCAAGATGATCGCTAATTTTTTAGACCAACCTGCCCCACTCTAGACACCGTAACATATCTTGTTCACCCAGTATCATAAACCCTGGACATAGAGAGAAAGCTTCTCAGAATGGTTTTACTCGTCTATGACAACGCCTCCGGTCGTGTGTATATAGAAAATCTACTGCACCCCTCACTGAAAAAGGTGTGGAACCAAATATATGTATGCTTATCTGTGACTACTTTAACAGTCGAACACACTTAACTTCCGGAAACAACCAGATATCTTCAACCATAGCTGCTGACACGTGTGTTTTTAAAGGAGCCATTCTGTTCCCTTCTTCTTTGTGTATGTGAGTCACCCCCATCCTCCCTGATTTCATTGAATGCAAGTACGCCGATGATGTAGCTCTTGGTTGTGAGCACCACAATACCGAGAACTATGAAAGATTGCAGACAAACCTGGCAGAAGTAATGGATTGGTCTGCATCACGGCATTTCACATTTAACCCGACGAAATGTCTAGATATGTTATTTTTCTCGTCTTTCTGTCAAATCGCATCGTTCTCTCCTTACCAGTTACCCTTCTCTCTCTATTGTTAATGATAGAATGTCTAACTCTTCCACTGTCAAATATCTTGGCGTTTTATTGGCACACAACCTTTCATGATCTGTGCACTTCACACTACCTTTTGACAGAGTGAAGAAACTCCTTTTTCGCCCTGAAGATTGGAACGCTAACGTTCCCATATAAGCTTGTTCTTAGGTTTTTGTGTATATGCATCCTTCCCCATTGGCTTTATTTTTCACCGGTCATCTTTGCGGGACTTTCAAAAAAGTATTGTAACCTAATCTCAAGGTCCATAAGGTTTATTGCTAAATGCGGTGGAATCTCCAGGATAACTCTTGTTGACACTCTTGTTTCTCGACATTTTCTAGCTTGTGAACAATTATGTAACAAAATTCTTTCTCACTCTACCGACTTACTAAGGTAATAACTTCTTCTACCTTGCCAAATTTAAACTTTGATCGTCCACCACATCAACTTACAGCAACTCCGTCTTACGATATCTTGCACGTCTCTTGGTTTCCCCGGTAACAATGACAACAGAACTTCAGAGCCTAATGCACCGATAAACCTTCTTTATTCCTGTATTTTGAGTAGTCAGTAGTAATAAACACAATATCCTTGGAATTCGTTGAAGATTCCACACTCACCCAGCCAATGATATTCCTCCTTCTTTTCCGTTCCTGACTGTTCACTCACGCCACTGGTCCAAACTGACGTATTCACCAGCATGGGATTGACGAAGGCACAAATAGCGAACATCACACAATTAGTTTTCAGTTGCTGTCTTTAATCAAACCTGTCTGACCACACTATCCTTTGATGGCAGAAATTCTTCTACCGCACCTTTAGGCCGTTGACCACGCTGTCCACTAACAATACTAGATCTCCAATTCTTAAGTTAGGTTGTTCATGGGATCAACTTTGGTAAGTCATCAGATTAGACAAGTACTCTTTTCTCCCAATTGTCCAAAAAATATCAGCTAGCTGTTGTGACCGCCTCCATCGTTTTGATGACGGGCTGTTGGGTGTCTGAACACATGGTCTGGGTTTCTGTAGAGCATGATGAGATGGTTTGGTGTTAAGGCGGATGGGTCGTCTTGATCGGATATCAACTTCGCAATCGGTCTGTTATTCAAGATCTTCTGGACTTCAACTAAAACAGTGATAAGTGTTTCGTCCATCACCAGTGTTTCACCTGAAATTGTGCTGAGAATACGCCTAATCGTTCTGTTCTGCTTTTCCCATACTCCTCCCCGATTGTTGGCCCGAGGCACAAAGAAAAAACAGCCGCATTCAAAGTCCAGCAGTCTCTTTGCTATGCGTTCCCTATCCCAATAGTTTTTTCCACTGTCTGACAACGGGTATCCCGATGAAAGGTGAGCATATTCCACGTCGAGAGCTGGGATTAAGGTTCCCGTTTGCAAAGCACAACCGATATTGGTACTCTACTAATGCACAGCAAACAGCGAGGAGTAAGAACGTGAGTAATAGTTTCCTGCGTGACGACCCAATCAATCGACCCAATTCTAAATTAACCCGTCGCCAAGTTTCTTATGTCCTTCTGAGAAATGAGTGAAGCGCTCTCAACGTTTGCATCTCAACTTTCGCAGAAAGTACAAATTCGTTGGAGTAACATGCACTGAGTTAGTGGCATGTACAAGCGTCAAACCAAAATACAATTGACTATGTGGAGTAATATGGGTCAGCGCAGCGTTTTCAAATGTAAACCAATCGATACAGACAGGTGTATATCGATCCGATGGTCGTACCAAAACAGTCCATATCTAAACAATCACAAGTTCAAAATGTGGTCAGTTCTGGGAGAACAATCTTTCTCCAACAATAGGGTTTTAATTTGTCGTCACCTGCTCGCATAATGTTTAACAAAGTGTGGAAGAGAGGAGAAACTGGTTCCGCCACTGGTTGAAAGTTGGTCCGCGGCTTGATTCCCGTTTAATCCTGTAAGAACTCAATTGACCCGTCAGTTCCTAGGCTCATGTTATTGATATTAACCATGCGACGGCAAAGGCTACAAAAATACCCGGGATCCTAGTGATACAATCCAGAGGAGCCAAAGTTATTAGCAGATATCAAATTTCGGGCTTCTTCAGCACCAGTAGAATACGTGAACAATACCGATACGAGAACAAAAGTTGCTAGCTGATCATTAGACTTTGCTTTTATCCTTACGTTTAGTATTCCACGGATGGATATCAACCTTTCGTTCGGTGAATATCACTCATGTCAGTCAGAATGTATTCAGATATATTTTACCTCATGCTCCGTCTGATAGTAGTTTTCCCAACTAGTTTTGTTAGTACTGGTGGACAGCAGTCTGAGAGATCGATCGGCAGCCTTTTGTGCCGCTTTTAAAATAAATGGTATAGTGGTAAGGGTAGCATCCATAATAGTCGTAGAAGTATCCCTAGTAATAGTTTTAAAATGATAGTATTGTCGTGGTATTATTAAAAATAGCAGTTGTG